>JAHZMZ010005293.1:0-17220 GCA_027743805.1 Lepidocyrtoides sp. E14
TATTTATAACAAAATTAATACATTCATTATAGCAAATTGTTTCATCAAAAGTATGTCTGATGTAGTAGTCATTGGATTGTAAAGTAAGGACATGAGACATAAGTTTGTTTTTGACTTGGATGATATTTTTACATTCATTAAAAATCTTACAAGGTAGCTAAATTCAGTAAATTCTACACTGCTTACAGCACTTTAGTAAACAGTAGAGAAAGCATGGCTGAATTTAGAGATAAAGGTAAGTTTCCTGGAAATTACTTTTGCAAAGGGAATTAAAGATGTCGTTTCTATCAAGGAAATATGCACAAATTATGTATTAATTGCATTACAAGCAGGCGTTGATATTTAATTTGTAGGGGAATTTTAAAAGCGTATTTGGTGAAAGGTAAAAGTACATTTCATAACACTAACAGGATATTAGATGGGTCATAAAAATAATGATAATTAAGATGTAAGCATTCATTACTCATTAAGGTAGTCAACTTGGGTGTTACAGTTTGCTTCTGTAAAAATACGCACAATGTATATTCTGCCCCTGTAAACGTTACTTGCGTCGTTGACTAAACCCGTGGCATAGATGACATGCGTGGTAGTGGTGATGCATATATACGTTTCCAATACCAAAATTAGCACTAGGATCGTTCGCTTTCTAAATCCCCTTTAAAGACGCATTCAATCGGCAGAGTAGTCCCTGTTATGGAGATACATGATGGTGAATGTGACAGTTCACAGTGGATATGACAATATTGGAAACATAAATTTGAGAACCCAGTGAGGTATTCTTGAACGCCATTTCATCTTCAAATTCCTCATTTCCTCAACAGAACCTCCATGTATTTTCCCATTTAAAGTTGCTTCCAAGCAACTCCAAAAATTTTAAATGGCAAATTATATGGGATTTTATGAGGATATATGTGAATGAAGAATTAGGATAGAATAGTGATCAAGTCAGTGGTCGCCAAGGAACGATTCGAAGTGGGATCGATTGAATATTCGTTTGAAGCAGTTGCATTTGAATAAAAAGGTGCTTATTACCTTCGTGTTTCATAAGACTTGTCACCCTATTTGTAGTAGTGTTTTTTCCTTGTTTTTAGCATCTCTTCGTTTTACTCCTTAAAAATATTGCGTTTTATTCGGTCACACAATTTGATATGAGCACTAAATGCGCAATTTCATAAAAATCAGCAATTTATTCATTCTTATCTAACTATGCATTGCACAACAAACAGACTTTGTAGGATGGAGGAAAACTATCGAGTTACGAGCATTAAATATCACAGCATTCATCACAGCAAAAACGTGATCAATATTTTGCAACTATTTTGACCGAAGCATATTATGCTAAATAAATGGTAAAACAAAATGTTTTTCACCAAGATTGAGATGAAATGGAAATGGAGCTGACGGCTGAGCGCAACGCATGCAAGAAAGGAAAAATATTTTGTTCTCACTTCACACAAACTATCTAACAAGCAATTTAAATGAAAATGCAGCCATTAACCACGTTGTCAATGGACCGAGATGCGTAATTTTATACATATGCTCATATATCGGAACAAGTCATCATAGCATGAATATCTTTTTACAATTTCACATAGCCTGGAAGATGCTTTATATATATTTCATGAGTAGAACAAGTCAAGTGTTAAGAGCTTGAATAGAAGCCTCAATGCAAATCACCATTACTTCAATCATACAGGCAGCGTAATGAAACAAGAAATAACATTTCTGGCTGAACCCACACCACATACCGTATATTATCACGAGGAGTCTCACATTCTGATAAAATTCTAGAAACACATTTAGTAATGCAAAAACAACAACAGCAGCGACTTTCTGGCTCCAGCTCATCGGCCGGCCATGATTATCACTGTTTGTAATATGAAAATAAAAAAGTCATACATTACTACAGGCCAGCCAAACCGCCACACACACCAGACTTGTGCAAGTGTACTACCAAAATTTTGCACGTAGGTATAAAGATTTTCAACTAAAGTAGAGAGCAGGGGCAAACCGTTGAGCTTCTTCACACAAAAAAGTCGATTCTCTGGCCTGCCTGTATTTTTTAGTACATAATGCACAGTACACTCAATTCAGCACAAAGCACATGATGAGACAAGTCTACCTTATTTAAAGAATTAGGGATGAATGGTAGACGGCAGACATTTACAACACTTTTTAGCTATTACATTCATGAGGGATTATAATATGTGCTGTGTGCACAAGAAATTGTTTGTGGAGCATCTACATCTAAGGGTATGAAAGATTTTTTGTGAAGTTTCAGTACGGAAATAGTGACCAAGAGCCTCGTACAATTCCGCTGCACTAATTAATCCACTAATTTTTGTTACAAATTATTATTTTTTTGTTTAAATGAGTTTAGTTTACACAAAGTGTAATAAGATCTTATATTCCTCGAAACAGAGATTTTGGTTATTTTTGGGGAGTTGAACAAGGCAATTTTTTACGATTTTACACGGTACAAAATTTAAGGTAAGTGTCATTTTTTTGAACCATAATATCGTAAAATGGTGAGTTGTAATTAAAAGCTTGGTATTGTTTAATGGGGTGTAGAAAGCAGGTAGATAGCTAGTACTCTATACACGAGTGGTAATGGAACACTTATTACTCATAAAAGTTTTATCTACCATTAAGACTCACTTGTCCGCGATCAAAAATCTTTTGTGCTTTATATTTTACATTGACTGCTATTACAGCGTCAAACGGGTTTCTCGATTCTGATTATCTACCAGTTAAATAATGCTTTTTACTTGATCCTTAAGTACCCAATCACATTAACCAATATCTTATTCTAGCATACCTAATTGGCAAAATATAGTCAGAAATCAGTTAAATTGCAATTTGCAATCGTGGAAAGTAATATCGCATTTTACTTACCAATTGGGTTGTGGGAATCAAGAAATCAAACTAGTTGTGTGTCAGAAATTCAGCTATATCTGGCTGTTCAGGAAAGAGAATTTAAAAATAAACGAGAGAGAAATTGCATTGAAAAATGCAAATTTTGATAGTAATTTTATAGGTAGGTATTTACTTTACACTATCTGTAGTGTAGTAGTCTCTATCACAAAGTGCGTTGCTTGCATGTACTTCTATATGGCGTACCAAAGGTCAAACCGTGACGGTTAATATCATTATCAACGTCCGTTGTTTTTGCCAAGTTTTACAGACCCAATCCCTAAGCCCGCGCCACCAAAACATTCATACTGGTTCCTCATCATGAGCCGAGGCCAGGCATTACAGTTTAATTTTAAACTACACTACAGTTTTATGTAGAATTACAGGTATGGATTTTCATTAAAAGGTAAAATGAAAATGCATAGATATACCCCATACAACAGTAACAGTAAGCTAAGTTGGTATTTCTGTGTAGGAGGGGACTGTTAACTTTTGACTATTCACTGTCTGTCGAATTGTGGCATTCCATTTTCCAAATTAAGTACATCTGTAAATAATAAATTTTATCCAGATACAAAAAATAGTACACATTTAAAAAATAAAAATTCGAATAGTTTATACAATTTAAAAGTATGAAAGAATAAATAATGTACTCGAATAGACTCTCATTCGCATTGTAAATTACAATATAATACAATGGAATACAAATAGTTCTTTGAAAATGAAAGGACTTTTTTCGTTATACGAAGCAAAAATAGGTTGCCAAAAATAATTGTGCTAAACAGCATATACTATATATATTTTTAGGTTATTTCTTTACCCAGTATAAACTTTAAGTGCATGTTGGTTGGTTGTTGTAAACAAGCAGAGAAAACTTTTGGCAAGAAAACCACTCGGTAAATTAGCGTACATTTTTTTTTTACTTTTGAGCGAGGACATTTTAACGCCTTTGCTAAGCATATCTTCTTTAGTCGTTTTACTTCTTAGAATATGTGCCCTTTATTCTCAAATTACTGCAAATTCTGAAAATTGTTTTCTTCCTTGTCAAAGCTTAACTAAGGTCAAAAGATGCTAAATGAAATTTTACTTTACATCTAACTATTAATAACTACTTTCATTTAAAAAGCAGAGCCAGCCATGTTTCAATTCAATATATTTTCTTTGGAAGTTTTTCAAGATGCTTGGTTAGACATTCTATTTTCAATGAATGCACAAAAAGTGCATAATTTATTAGCTTTCGCTGTTTGTTTTGTATTTATTTTGGAGTAAGTTATGGGAGCAATAATTGCATTAAATATAGTACAATGGCTAGCTTAGGTTGACAGAAAATACCTATTTGCAAATTACGAAGAAAAGAGGAAAGGTTATGTGAAGGTTGTTTTCAAGTAGAGTAGTTGCTTTCATTAACAAAACCAGCCAGCCATTCCCAGTAGAACGTCATTGCTAATTCTTGGCCACTAGAAACAGCAACATGCAGTAAGTAATATTTTATGGTATTGAAACGTTAGAAAAATGTCTCTTCTCTTTGTTCTTGAAAAAGGGTTACAAAACTTCTAATCCTTGCTTTGTGTATGTGCAACCAACTAACCATTGCACAATATTATGTTACATGATTTGTGTACCTATAGCTATGTTTCATCTGAGACGCTTCACTCCTCAACCCTTTTCCTGAAGGTCGGAAATATGCTTACAATAAGTAGTTGGTATAACTAATTTGCAGTGCCAATTTACTCAAAACTAAGTCTCTTCTTACCATGTTGACAATGTTGAGTTGACTCATTGTTACTCGTTGTTGACTTGAAATGACCTAGGACGTCGACGTGGGATCACCCTGTTTACAAAACAATTTTACATGCACAAAGCTTATGGTAAACAATTCTAAAGTACTTTCTCCATGTTTGCCTTTGATGATTAATTACAAACTTAGTGGAATAATTCGTACATCAACAAAATAGAGAAAGTGTGCATGCCTCATGCACATGTCAATGTAATCGGTATCATTGGCCGCTCTTGTCTCTGATTAATTAATGCTTTCGTTTTGTCCCTCTCCATGCTTTGTCAATGCGTGCGTAAGCATGATACCACAGTTAGCAACATTGATAACAAAACTTGATGAAGCGTGGTCCACAGTACAGTAATGACAACTTTTAATGTTAAAGACCTTTTCATGGAAGGTCCCCAGCAATTATCTGACCAAATGGCAAAGTTGCGCTGAGGGTCAAGCGGTCATATGTCTTTTAATAATCAAAAAGTATGCATTATTTGAATTAAAAAACTACAAAATTTCACTTCAACAACAATGCGATAATTTCGAAATGTTTTTTTTTTCTCAAAAGGTTTATTAAGGTTAAGCCACATTCATCAAAATCAATAATAATATTTATATTGCCTTGTTATGACAAATCTTTCCTTTGCAACGCAGAGTCTGCGTTTTTGTTCCATTAGCTAGTTAGTAATGAATATCATACATCATCATCGAGCATAAAAATAGATAAAGTATGTAAATAGATGACACTGGGTGACCCAAAAGATCACATTTTTGCGCAATCACATTTCGATGCAGTTTACTGTTGTTGTATTGTTTTACTGATTTGACACTTATCAGTGCGAAACCAACTTAGCCATGGATTAAGTAGGATTGAACTGTGCGGTGATTTTCTCTCTGCACATTTTATTATTATTAATTTAGGCACGTCAATTCCGCCTACTTTCTCCGGTATTGAGTTTGTTTGTGTGAACTTCACACTGTGAAGTTAATAACGGTAGATGATTATGTTTTTGCATCACGTAACGCCACCATCAACCACCTAATGTCTTTTCATTTTTCGACTCTTTCTAGTTTGTAGTAGGAGTTCTGCTTGTACAAATGGTTGTAATTAAATCTGTTTTTATCTTTCAATTTCAGACTGTTGTCAGATTTTCTTGGAGGAGTTTTAGCCATAAAGATCTGTTCAAAGAGAGTATGTTTTTGATTCGCCTTCTTAACAGCCCGATTCGTGTCGGTTTCAGCTCCGTAAGTAGAAACTAAACACATATTATTTAAAACAGTAGAAAAATAAAAAGTTGTCTTCACATGATACATTTCGAACCTGAATTGTGAGTCAATTCATTTTCAGTCCACAATTTTTAATTTTTACATTTACAGAGTGCCGTCCGGGCTGACAAGCACTGGGAGAAGGTTGCGTTTAATACCGCTACTGTATTCGCTGTGTTTGGCGTCGGAGTTTCAACAATGGGTTTGACCCAATTGGCCATGCGTAACTCCCACAAGTTACAATAACAATATGATGAACAAGTAACTTTAACCTACCAAATACATCATTGGTAGCTTATCGGAACAAATAATGGAAACGACAAGGATTAAAGTCTATACGGATTGTCATTAGGGATTACGGAAACATTTTTTTACTGGACTAAGGATATGGATATTTGTTTGAAACTGTTAGTCGAGAAAATGAACGTTTTTTTTCTGCTGTTGTAGCAGTCGAGTACAATTTTATTTGTAGGATGACATCAAGTAATAGCTAACGTCCGATGGAAAGGTTCTTTTTATTGTAACAACTTTGCTGGATGACTAGAGTCTATGAGCTTTTTTGAATGAATAGATTCGATATATTTTACTACGTTTATCTCTTACGTATCAGTATCCATGAATAACCCTCGAATAGCGAAGTGTTGATAATAATCAGTAACCTTTCATTTAGCTGGTTAATAGCTTTAAATAGAACAATTCCTTGTCAATGTATAGCTGTATTATTCCTCGGTTGCTGCTTGCCTGTAACTAGTTAAGTTAATACATGAAGTATTCATAGTTGTATCAGAATATTCTAGTAGTGGTTATCAAAGTTTACTTGGCTCAATAATGTATGGAATGATAGTACTTCCACTAATATCCAGTGGTGCATGACACAGTAAACCATGTGTGAAAAAAGGGCTTGGCCGAAACGAAACTAGTGCAATTTTTATTTGTATTTTAAAAGTCAGTAATTACGACATGTGCTTTAGAAACTAATATCAAGTTATGATTAAGATGCATGAATTCATCACAGTATGAAATGGTAATATAATAATTTTTTTGAGTTTTCTTCAACTGAGTGTTGAAGTAAAACGGTGAAAAGTGGCATAAATCTCTATCTCATTGTTGTACTATTAGTGGAAAACAAGAAATGAAATATAAAAAACAGGCTACAAGACAGGAAATAATTGAGACGACGAACAATGAGGTAAACAAAAAGACGAAAATTTGGGAAAGGAAATATATTATGTAAATATATAAACGAAGTGTATTTGAAATCAAATCTATAAAATATTATATAATTATTATTTTAATTGTTAGTGTCATTAATGGCATATTTTAAGTAACGCTAAGATAATAAAATGAGAAGTTCAGAAATTGATTCTACTTGTTTTAAACAATTGACCTCGTTTCTTTTTTTTCTCGACAAACTGATGCATCGGCATGTCATTCTTTTTTACAGAAAAACAACAAACTTTTACCATACCGGCCACATTCATTATTTTACTGAAAAGTAAGTTAAAGTTATTTGATTCATTTTTGCAGGTGTTTCCATTTTTAATGCCTTCATCCAAAAGTAGCACTTGATAGCTTATCCAGTGGAGTATTCGTTCATTCAATAGTTGCAAATACTGTATTTTGTTATTCTTGACAAAATTCTGGTGAAATGTAGATATAGGTATGCATGGTTTATCTGCTCATAAATTTAATGTGTCACCTTTAAATCATGTTTACTGATTAACAGTAGTATTTTATTCATTCGTTCTTAAATTCTCTCTATTACATGATGACTCTTCTCTTGAATCTATTAGTAAATTAATTACATATTACTTAAATTAAACACTAAAATTGCATGGGACCATACATACAACAGGTAACCTCACTCACGCCCAGCTTTCTAACAATCTTAGGAATAAATACATTTTTAAAGAACATCTATAGTTTAATTAATAACATTTTACAACTTCCTAATTCGGAAAAATAAATCTCGTCGAATAATAATAATAACTATAATTGTTTATTTATTTATTTATCATTATTATTTTGTTTCTGTAATTTTGCAAGGCTACAGCTTTGATACTCTGTTAGTTTTGTATTTATTTTTAATCGTAAATATGTCAGAAAGAAGAGGAAATTATATTACTGCAAACATGAATGCAAATATTTAAAAGTTTTACTAGTAAAAACTAAACAAAACAGACTAGGTTTTCATACTATTTTTCAAAGGTTCATTTAAATGTTTCGCACAAAAGATAAGATAATTCGCTAATAAAGTTGCATCTCTAGTACAGATTGCTGTACTCACAGTTTTTACAGTATTGAGTTTTCATACAAAGACAATTGATTTTAATTTTGAACTTTTTTTTATTTTTAACCTAAACATGGTTAAATTTCGTTACTGAAAATGAGCATAGAATTGGACAGAGCTTATTATAAATATGCTTGTATAAGCGAATAATGTTCTCTTTCTACACCTACCTATGTAATTCATTGTCACAACTGCAGTAAACCTAAAATACTTAAATCATTGCTTCATTTCAATATTATACTTTGTTTTCATCAGCAGTTTCATAAGTTCAATATGAAGTGTTTTTTTTAAATAAAAAACGGTAGTCAAATTCAATACGTATACAGATTTTAACGAAACCAATATTAAGATGAATAAGATAATAGCTTTTTGTTGGATTCATAATTAAGTGTATATTTTTACTAATTAGCATAGCATAATTTATTTGAAATCAGCATTAATGCAGTTAAAAGTCTGAATATGATTATTTATAAGGAACGTTATAAGAGGTCATTTAAAAGTTTAAAATCTACTACCTATATAGTTTCTACCTTGTAATAATTATCGAATAGGTATGTAATTACTTTGTTTTAAATTCTAGGCTAGCCCTGAAACTCTAACTCTACGAAAGGTACGAAGAGTATTATATAAAATGTGTTTCTAGTCTCGAGTCCATTTTTGTGTGTAGAGTCCATAGTTTACTATGCGTTAAATGTGTGTGGGTCCCATCGTCACTCAGATTAATTCAAAAATACGTAAAACTCACGTTTGTGCCAAGAGTATCCGAGAAGTAGGTTTTTCAGTGTCTCTTTCCATACTGGTCGTACTCTATTTCTCATTTTGCTTATTTCGCAAAATTGTAATATCCAATACCTTTTGCCAGTGTCAAATTATGTTGACCATATCCATGCATGCCAACTTTACAGAGGATACAAAGATAATGCGCCTTCGCTTTCAACTTGCTTTTAGCAAGCACACACTGCTAGAAAATGTTATTTACTTGTTTTAAAAAATAACATATAAAAGGGATGAGGGTAAAATTGGTACAACAGATTCATTTCTACCTGTTTACATTAATCATCAAGTTTCTAGTAATTAATAATTTGCTAACTGTGCCGCTACCCTCTAGTACTTATATGTGAATTATGTGATGCTTGGTTTCGTTTGTAAAATTCTCAAAATTGCTGCAATATTCGTCTTAACCAATTTAAATACCTTGATAATTTGCTTATGTGATTGTTTTAGTATGCATTTTTCAGTAAGATTATTTACAAAGCAATAACAATTAAGGTTTACGTTGAATTGTTAGTTTTTTTATTTTACTTATCGAACTTAGCAAACAGTGAATTCATTAAGAAAAGGTCGTATTTTAAAAAATGGCAATGGTTTAACGGAAGATTATGCAAACACACTGAAGTAAATGGGAAATGGGGTGTGTGGGAGACAACACTGTGAGAACAAAAATGCATAGGTGATACATTTATTATTTTGGTATTTACAAACGTACTTGTTAATAGAGGGGAAAGAGGGGTAAGAAAGAGGTCACAGTGTTTGTTAAGTGACACCTAAATAAACACTTGTATCATGCAAATATGTGTGCTGTTATTAGAAATACCAGAAGTCAAGAAAACGAAGGAAAATTTGTAAAATCGACCCAACTCGTTTTGATATTGCAAACAATTACTTTAATCACATATAATTTAATAATAATAATAAGTAAATATGAGACAAGAAAATACATACGCATGCAAATTCAATACACAATCTTTCTTTTTTTTTTGATTGATAGTCACGATAAGCAATCCTTACAGACAAAATAGTGCATGCATACAAAAAATCGTAAATTAATATGTATGAATAATTTGACAAGAACAGAGAATGATCAAAAAGTAAGATCACACAAAGACACTCGTACTAATAGTAGATTAAAAACTATAATTACTAGAAGTAACTATATCATAAAACAAGAAATCAAATTGTGGTTATAGACTTGGATAAAAAACGTTCATCTGAAGGTTTTAAAGCTGAAATTGCGATTATCACTTAAAGTCATAAAGAATGATGGATAACCTGAATGAAAGTTTTTCCTGATGAGTCATCCAATTATACTATGTAATATTTGTAACCTATTTTACTTATATTATTCTATGAGTATGATTAATATGTACACATTACAACTATTTTTTTGTCACCGATAATATTTAAAAACTCGAGTTGAATCTTTCATCGCATCTGAAATCAATACTTTTCAGCAATGTACAGTAAAAAGTAAAAGGTTATATTTCTAGAATAATTTCCTGTCGACTTAAATGGGTATTTTCTAACTTAAAATTGTAGCAAAGGTACTTTTTTTAGAAAGAGATTGAGTCTGCATTAATGTGTAATTTAGGTATAGATGTAGATAATCTGCTGTATTAAACTTTAGCTGTTTGGAACATAACCTTTAGCATTTCTACAAAAATGTGTTAATATTTTTCAAATTTTGTCCACTAAACCACACGGATGCTTAGGTTGAATTTATCATTTGGTTGTTTTGAATAAAAAAACGTATCCAGATTTTGCATTTTTAGTACACAATGTCAGCCAACCAACCGACTTTTGGATTTTTAATGATATACCTTTTCTGCAAACATTTGTGGGTAAGTTGACTGTTTGACTATCAATTGACAAACCTACGCATTTAATCTGTCTCAAGAAATGCTCTTATATACTTGTGTTCTAATTAGAGTATTATCATTCTAACTACATTTTTCTTAGCAGTTATCTGGTTGGCTGTAGTATTACTAACAGTATGATAACTTTTGTAGTTTGTATGTCTATAACATTTTAATATGCATTCAATTCAATGCATCATAATATATATGTAGATATATCTGTGATAACAGGAAGAAAAAACAACTAAACTTCTACGATTTTAGAAGAGTATACTTAAGACATTGAACTACATGGTAATCTTGGAGAGCCCATTTGCGTTAAAACACGATCTAACCATTGAAGAGGTCCATTTAGGTGCAACTCTATCCAACATGGGGTTGAAGTTACGGTTTGTCGCCTAAATTGAATTGGTTCAGAAATAAGAGATTATGTTGAATAATGACACTTGAATTTTCTATGAAATTTGCGATAGCATTAACTTTACACTGACCTGTACTCAGCTCCCCAGCCTTTTACAAAAGACATACGAATAGTACACATTCTGGTTAGTTGAAAAACAGCTTCAAAACCTTGAGACACTGACTGAGAGAGAAGGGCAGCAAATTCCTGATTGTTGAAAATTTTTAGGTTGCATCCTGAAAAACATGTAAATGTTTGGTAATCTCACTTTTTACGACTCACACTGAACGGAGAAATGATTTTTTCCAAATTTTTCAGGACGAGAGAGTAAAATCATCTTAGCATATTTAACTATGGCCCTATTTAACAAAAGAGTGTTTTTATATAGCTACCTGTAAATCCGTCGACAACAATTGAGGGTTGTGACGCATGGAAGGTTTCGCCAACCCTAGTTCCAAGCTCATAATAACAAATAGAGCACCAGAATGTTGGTTCGCAATACATAACGGGCTGAGCATCCATAGATGGACTGGGAGTGAATCGGGATATGGCTATGATGTAATTAAATCAAAAGTCACAATAAACTTAATCAATTATTTTGTTTCAAAATTAATGCAATTCACATTATAACTGCTTAAACGCTAGATTTGGTGATACTACAAATACAACGGAGAAAGATAAATTTTGATCTAAAATTAGTTTCCATTTCATGAAATAACAACACACTCAGATTAAAATTAATTGCCTCTGTTTTGCAACGAGTTTCCTTATTGGCAGTTTATTAACCGCACTAAGCTTTGTTTTGTGTTAATGCACTGTACTTGACCACGAAATGTGAATGTTAGAGGAACAAGGAAGAAAATCATAGCAAAAATAAAAATTCTTTAAAATACAGTTAAAATGGTTTTGCTGCATGCTGCAATTGACGCAAATAGAAAATTGACATGCTGTTAAGAAGAATTTTCAGAAACAAAGTTTGGGAAAAATGTCTGAAGAAAAAGACTTACCCATGACATCTCCGTTCTCCTGAGTATCACCTTCCTCAGACATGTATCCAGGTGGTGGGGTCTCCGTAACAGGCGGAAATCCAGTCAAATCCAAATTTGATGGAAATGATGTGTTATCTGGCATAGAGTTACCCAAATCCTCTAGCGATGGAAATTCTTCTACTGCTCCGTTCGCATGTCCATTTGATGTGATGGAGTGGCTTCCAACAGTTGTATTGTTTCCTCCAGCCAATGTTGTCACTGGACTACCAGTGGGTCCAGCAACTGCAGTGCGACTAACACCCGCTGTTGTTGGCTGATTGTTGTTATTAACGGTGGTACTATTGTTATTATTTGAGTTATTGGAAGAGTTAGAGTTGTTCAACTGACCACCATGACTGCTAGTTGAATGCTGCAAAAATATATATATTATATATTTTTAGAAACCATCTTGACTCTAGAGAAATTAGATAGCTTAATAAACTCCGTTTTGTGAGTTTGGCTTGCTAGATTGCACGCGAACCATGATTAAAGAACACGTTTGTTGAATAAGAATAAAAATAACCAAGTTTACTGTCATTATAAATGATATAGATATTTATCCTTTCAGCTATTTTCGACAAAATTTCCTGCCTACTCTAACCTTCAAGGCAATCAAAGTTTCTCAAAAGATGCTTTCTCACCAAGGTTGTCGTGCTGCCGGTTAATGTGCTTGTTGAACCGCTGTGCCCCAACCCTGCTCCAGATCCACGGGGTACGAGAATGGGAGGTAGCACCGGATTTTCAATCTTTTGATAATGATACGGGTTCACACAAACGTCCTCCAACTTGTTTTGAAACGCAAATTGGCACGTCTCTATTGATTTGAGTTCGTGATGTGACTGGAGCTCAGGCCAACGCCAAAGCCTACAATATATAACATGTGGTAAGCCTTTCCTGTGTGATACTTGTAGGCGACCATCCAGGGATCTGTGAAAAACAGATAGAAAGTAACTCTGTTAGACTTTTCTCGTTCTCAGCTCTCGATTGCTAGCTTTCTGTTTTAGCATTTTATGTACCACTTAACTCTGCTTACTTTCTCTGAAACTTTTCTCAACTTCCCTGTACGTGACAATCGTGACTTGAATTTTCAATAATACAGTAATAATCTACTATTACAATACTACTACATTTTCTTCACGGTCTACTTAGTACTCTTTATGCAAAATACATTCCGAATGTATTTATCTCTGATGATGGGGCAAAGTGCAACATAAATTACTTTACGCAATGTGAAAAGACCACATGCTGAGAGTACAATTTATTGATATGTAGTCCGATTTCTTTTATTATGGCATAATATGCATCAACTTTTACAACAAGTTATATTCCCTAGTTGTGGAACATACGCCACACGCCCGTAGTGGCAAGAGAAAAAGAGAAATGTGTACAACATCTACAGTGACAGTGCATACTCTCCAAAATAAAATTTTTGCTTTGCTAAATTTTCAAACGAGCAACTATTGGATAATAATGTTTACCACCAAGTATTGGCACTATTCAATTTTCAAGGATGTGCAGATTCAATGCTTTTTTACTTATTTTACTCAATGCATGCATTGAACACGTACGAATAAACTATTCTTACTCTACTTCCTACTCACAAAGTATGTGCTTGTCAATATATCTAACCCAATGAAAAGAATGTTATGCTTTACATAACAAAACTAAAGGAGAACTCAACTGTCGTACTCATTTTTGGAGAGAATGTGCATTCACATGATATATCTGTTATAAATGGGCTTCAATGGAAATATTAGAAATAGCATGGTACATGGTACTATATAGCCTACACACATAGCAAATGTTTGTTTGTATATGTAACACCTTGAAAGGACTCAAGAAGAGTAAAAAATGAACTGTGTACTTAAAATATAAAAAAATAATGACATACATTGCTCACATATTTCATTGTTGTACCATGTACTAAGCTCAAACGAAGTATAGCTGACAGACAGCGACAACCAACTCCACTTTTGTTTTCATGTTTCGCATGCACTAGGAGCTTTATTTTTACCAACTTTTCACCTACATTTCCTTTCACCCTTTTTGTACATAAGTGTGGACTATCTGTAAATACGTGCTATACCGGGAACAGAACACCGACATCGCATTTTTCACAAAGGTAGATGTAGCAAGCGATACAATTTGTTATAAGCTGTCGTGTTTCGGCATTCTCTTAACATTTCACTTCACATGCATTACAAGACGTAGTGTTTCAATAAAACTTGCGAGCTATGAGTAGGACCGCTGCAGATCTAAACTTGCAATATTAAATAGGAAAGTTGTACATGTATATATATTCTAAGGGTATTGTCAAACGCACTTGTAACTTGTAATTATTACCACAATTGATGAGTTGCCTCACAATGCAGTGCAGTATCGAATGTAGCTGAAATGTGTGGAGTACAAAGTAGACTTAGAAAGTTGGTAACGTAGTATAATATATCGTAAACCCCAATTGGTAAGATATATCCCAATCCAATATTTGCCCAAAATTACATACCACAACTGTCTAAATGGACCAGCAATATATACAAATTCTTTATACATGGGTTTAATTTGTCTCACTAATGATGATGCTTTTACATGGAATGGCTAATGCTGCTTTAAGGATATGACATATTGCAATCATAGAGCATTGCACGTGGAGATTATGTGATGAAAGAAAATATTCTTGTATTCTTACCTCCACACACACGCCTATACGTTAAATACGACTGTTCATTAGCCCTAAATGTGCATATATGCTTTTTTGTGAAGTATTCAACAAGTTAACGAGTTAAAAGGGAAAATATTGAAACTTTCACTGGCAAAATTGTACATTTTACTGTTTGATTTTCGTTTAAAATACGGCTACCTGCGCCAATTTTCTCGCAATTGAATTAAATGTAAAAAACCGACCAGACAATTTTATAAGTTATTTTCCAATAATGCAATGTCTCATCAGACTAGACCATAACCAAACTTACTTTTAAAACACGCATAATAGCTGTAATTTGAGAATAAAATAGGCATTAAGTAAAAAAAATGTCTGAAAATATATTTTTAAACTCTCTTTAATCTGATGGTAAATGGGAAATCAGAGTCTAAGAATGATCAAAACATGATTTGTATTCAATTTGAATTGTTATCATTAATAATGTTGGTAGACAGGTTCCCATTATTTCTGTAAGATTAATCTTAACGAACCTTTATTGTTAATGCACCAAATCGCCATTATAATCCTATTTTCTCTTTTACATGGGCGATACACATAATAATCTCTCTTGAAAGCAACGAACCAAAGAAAGAGTTCAGTATCTGTAAAAAAAAAATTGTACATAAAATACACAAGTTGTACTTACAAAAGGAAATTATTCCTTGATTGTCTCCTCCAGACATACTTGTACTTTAACTTCTACCCGAAACTAATAAAAGCATGCACAATGCAGATGACAAACATTTTATCTGTCCGTCTCCGTTTTTTCGAAAATAACATTTTCACACATATTGCACAAAGAAAAGTCAGTAGATTTTTATTCGCTTTAGTAAACTACAAAAATATAGTGGGGTGCTTCGTTAGGAAATAAGACGAGACAATGCACTCAAGTTACATACATCTTTATAGTATCGGTAATCTGTCATGTCTCGCACAGATTATTAGATAATATGTAACTATCAGTATTTCTTAACCATTTCCTTTATTTTTGATTATCGCATTACTGTAGCACAGAATGACAAAAATATTAGTGTTAGTGCACTTAACGTATGAATTTATAATATCCCAGTCACAAGAAGTCCGTCAGAGGTTCGGAATCGGAAAGCACCAGTTGTTCATTAGTTGTAGACAGTGTGACATTATGAATTGCCAATAATTCTATCCGTCTCCATCTACTATCTATTCAACTAAGGAAATTGCAAGCGGTCTCGTTCCTACTACTCTAGACATTCACATGCTTTAATGCTTAAGTGTCTTTAAGCACCCTTTGTTTAACATTCGTTTTTAATATTGTTTGGCGAAGCAGTATTTTATGTGCCCACGCTGTACTAATATGATGCAAGTAACTTTGTTGTACATTTGAATGAGTACTATCACCTCTATAATATGAATGAGTACTATAACACTTACATCTTAATTCGTAGTAATTAATTAGAAGTAATGAACAGCAAATACTTCGTCAAAAAAAGTAAGTAGTAATGACCTTAATGGTTGACCTTGCAATGTTACATGGGGGCAATATACAGAGTAGTGAGTCATGTCATACCATCTGGTAGTTTCAATTTTACCGAATTTTGTTTCATCATCAACTTTCTCATTTGAATGGAAAATGAGTAACTGATTGACGAATTAAAAGTGCCTAGTGGTGATGAAGCTGATATTATCATAGTTTGTATTAACGAAATCACAAAAGATGAACGCATCATTCAGTTAATTAATGAATTCAATAAATAGTCCACCAACATGTTCAGAAATGACCAAAAAATGTTTATTATAAATTATAATCGTCAAAAGGATTAAGATATATTAAAGCTTACAACCAGTATGCATAACTTATAAATAAAATCTTTGAATTAGTACGGGACCCGCCTCCAAACATGTTAAATGTTGATGGTAATTGATTAACTTGAAAGACGGTTTGAGGCTAGCCTGGCCTAAGGATAACCCTGAATAATATTCTTTTTAACTGTTTGACTCCTTTCTTCTAGCTCTCGCATTCATGGCTAGACAGACAAAATAATATTTCTTTGAAAAATGATAATGCTTTCCCAAGCTTAACACGAACCCAATGAACCGGCACCACCGACACGAAAAATATTTGTCGACAATGCGCAAATAATCATAAAAATGTTCATATATACATATATACAGCTCCATGTTTGGGACGCAGTACAAACATTGGATATGTTATGAAATAGGAAGACAGTTTTTTCCATTTATCTTC
>JAHZMZ010005294.1:0-13615 GCA_027743805.1 Lepidocyrtoides sp. E14
TGAATTAAAGACGTCAGCGGTGGCAGCTCAACCGACCAATAATTCGATCGTAATGAACAGCAGTAGCAGCAGCACAAGTAGTCGTACCAGTAGCTCTAACGATGAATTAAATCATTTTGTTTCTGAAGAAGACGAATCAGTTGGATCACCAGCTCCAAACACAGATGTCGTGGACTTTCCTGATCTCATTATGGACAGATCCCGAAAAATGAATTGCTTCTTTCTTGACCGTAAGAGTTTATTGAATAACACTGCTCTTCTATGATTAGCAAAGTAATTTGTTAAATGACATAGCTATCTGATTTTATTGCAGGAGAGCGACTTGACTCCTGCAAGCCGTTCATTATTGAAGATTTCCAAGTGGGGTTAATAACTCCTGAGGTATTTCGTGAACTTATGAGATTTAAAGAGGTTTTCATTTGTGATGGAAAGACTTTGAAATTACACGCTTCTTTAAACGATTACACATCACGATCTGAGGCCGTTGAACGGGTTCTCAATGAACTGCGAAAAAATGATGTATTTGTGACATTGAGAGGATGGAGAGATGAGGTAAGATTACTTGTCGTAATGATTAGGCACCAATTATGAAGTTTTATTCACAGTTACGTCTGCTACAGCTATAAAATCAGTTTTGAAAAGCATTTCGTTTTTTACAGTGTTATGAGGTACGAGTGGACATCTCACAGCGCTCCTTGATGCGCATGGAAAGAGCAGCTACTTGTTAGTGTTGTTATATTATTTATTGGTTGTTTTGTCTACATTTTGAATTTTTATTATTTAGTTTTTTTAGTTTGGAATTGTACATTTTCCCGTTTTTTTTGTCATAGGCTTGTTTGGAATCCGCCAATTTGGCGTTGATATAAATGGATATGTTCATCACCCAGAGCTCGGAATGTGCCTTTGGATGCAAAGGCGAGCTATAACCAAGTCACGTTGGGGTGGCAAATTGGACAATGTCGTAAGTTATTCACTTTATGATGCATGGTAAATGCTTTGTTATTGATGATGCGTAAGATTGTAATAATTGTAAAATGTTGTAAAGGTTGGTGGAGGACTCTCGGTGGGCTTCACCGTTGAAGAGACTGCTCATAAGGAAGCAATGGAGGAAGCAGGCATTCCAAAGTATATTTTAAAGAATTTGCAACCAGTCGGTACAGTTATGTAAGTGCAGTATGCAAAGAATAATCAGTCTGTGACGTTTTTTGATACACAGTTGTTGCCTTTCTAAGTAGCTTGGTTTTCAATTTGTAGGATTTTCTTTGAATCTGAAAGGGGATTATCCCCCAACACTGAATTTGTTTACGACTTGGAGATCCCTCCAGACTTCATTCCCGAAAATCAGGATGGAGAAGTGGAATCTTTCCATTTAGTACCAATTAAGGTGCGTTGGCTACGTAATATATTTTTAATGCTTTTTCAAAACATTCAAATATTTAAATGAATAGTTTTAATTATTATTTACCTTCTATTCTCATTACAGGAGGTTTTACCGATCGTTCTATCTGACCAGTTCAAGACTACTAGTTTACCTGTTGTGCTGGACTTTCTTGTTCGTCATGGATATATTGATGTCGAAAGCGGTTAGTATAAATAAAAAAGTATACGAAAGCAATTTGAGTTACTTTCAATATTTTCAATCTAAATTTGCATGGTTGTAGACCCCGAACTGAGCATGCTACCGCAACTTTTGCACATTCCATTGAACTATTTTTACAAAAGAACTGGACCTGACACTGAGCCACCACCTCCATTACTACCTCCACCATTGATTCATTGCAAGGCTCCAACACCAGAAACTAAATAATCGCTAAATTATCAAGTATCGAGAAAAATAGTATGCCGTTTCGTATCATGGAGGTTTATCTTATTTTTTTGGCATACGTATTTGGACTTGTTGTCGTCGCAGCATTGTCAATACGTGTCGACCTATTTTTGTATTAACGCTAGGCTCCATTTTATTATTAGAATTATGAACAATGCATGTGCTCGTCACGTATAGTTTCATTTTTACTCTTTATCAAAACTATGATATGTGATTCCAAGTATAACAAATTTATACAAGCATAAAATTATAAAAATAATAATAATAATAATAATAATAATAATAATACATATATTATTGCAACCGACTAAGTGTATATTGTGTAGCACAATTGTGCCGTGTATCTCAAATCTTCAGCACAAACCAATGGCATACTGTACTTGAGGTTGACATAATACATATTTTAAAATTCCTAAGTCTCGTACACTATAATACTAAGCTATTTATTACTGATTATTGATACTGTAATTGAATGTTGAATGATTGAATGCGTCCGTTTTAGACTTAACAAAAGTACTTGTTACAGTCAACTGTAGTTTTATTGTGAAATTTTTGACTGATTGCTTTGATAAACATAAACTCGTACTCGAGTTATCTATGGTATATTTAATTCAAGAAATTGTTAAACCATCATATACATAATGAGGTCAAAATTTTAAACAATGGTACTATCGCTGAATGTAATTGATGATGACGAAATAATAAAATCGTGAATTACTAACAGTTTGTTTTATTGTTGTTGTCATTGTTTAGTGCTCCAGGCACGAAATCTTTTCGGTTTATTGTACATATTTTTATACATACTTATAGGTTTTGAATTTACATTACAGCAAATACGTTAGTATATACAATTTTGTGACTGTAAGACAAGAGTCATTCGAAAATTTTAAAGCAATATACTCAAGCGAGAGCCGTAAGTCGTTAATGTTTCTCTGTTGTCCAACTCAGCAGAACCTAGATTAATTCGGGAAGCTCAGGTACGTTGTCTTTATATTATTGCGTGGCTTTCAACTTCCGGTTTATTGCTTCTTCATTTTGTTGAATGTTTATTGCGCAACAAAATATTGGCCCGAACAATCAAATTGTTCAACGTACTACAATTACAAATTAAAATCTTAACATAAAAGATTAACTATCATTGATGCCCGTGTGTAGTATTTATTTTGTTTGTGTGTAAGTGATTACAATACTATCGGAGAAGTTTGGTAGGCCGACTGTTTTTACTTCAATTGTTTTGAAAATTAGCTCTTATTACTATTAGGTAAGTGTGCACTTTCCAGTCACCAAAGTTATAAAAACAAATACAGCTATGATGGAACGAAATTTAAAAATACTAACAATTAGTAGTCATAACCATCATAATCATACAAGTAAAACAGACAATGTCACTGTATTCAATTTCACTGTAACATGGCTTAACTATAAAAGGACACATAAACACGTGAGATTCGTTTGAAAGAACTTGTTCATGGAGGGTTGATTACGCTATTTTGCAATAACCTGTATGAAGTAAGTGCATACATGTATATCTAGTTTATTATCCTACAACAGATTAATTCATAAAAAATAAAAATAAAATTGAATTACTTACAGAATAAAAATTTAAAATTTTACGAAAACAAAGATTCATTGAGTAGAAGATGCTTGGTTTTTAACGTCTTGTGAGATACTCTCATTGTCATCCTCATCATCGGAATCCTCTTTTATTCTACTAACATCACTAAGCAAATGAACTTCTGATTTATCGTCATACGGCTTATCTTTGTCCTTAAACCCAAAAGTTTTTGCTAATTTCTTTGCCAAGTTGGAATTTTGTGGAGAATCTACAATTGTCTTTCTATTGTTTGTTTGTACATCATCCATCGATAAGTCAGCGTCTTTTTCTTCCTCTGAAAGGTTACCTGATTTGTGCTCAGTTTGGAAACCTGTATCAGAACTCACAGAGGGTACCACTGTTGATTCATCTGAAGAAGCGTCTTGGCGTTCAGGTTGTTTCGATGGCTGCACCAAACGCACACCGCCTACCAGTTTAGTGTCAGGAGGCAAAGAAGCCGACAAATAAGATGGTGCTCCTAGGCCCCCGTGCTGCTGGAAAAATTTCTCTCTTGCAGCAGTAGTGTCCATAACGTGTCCACGTGAGGAATCTCCTTTAGGAGGTATGTCCACGGGTGTAGAAGTCGGTGCAGTTCCAAATATATCATAAACTGTAGGAGGTCTTCTCTCACCTCTCATTGAGATAATTGTTGTCATATTTTCATCCAATTCTGGAATAACTTCTTCCGCTACATTACGCTGCACATTCATGGCACTCCCAGCCCAACCTGTTGTCGAGCCTGGAAAGAAAGAAAGATGTGAAATGCATATCGTTATAAACCAAAGCAAAATGTCAAAGAACAAAATAATGTTAATAGGTATTCAAATGTATCTAATATCGTCGACAATTGTTACAATCGGTAGGTAAGTACATAAGATGAAAATATTAACGAGGTGACGACGGTTGGATTCACTTGCACTCTACCAGCTACCGGAACAAATACGGACTACCTTTTCATACCAAGTCTCGTTAGCAATGGCTTATTTGTTTAATAGCAAGATGGTGTATAGCGACGACAAAAGTTGAAAAAGACTAGCTTATATAGTGGCAGAAATACGGCTATGGTAAATTGGACAAAAACAAAACACTAAAACATCATTTTTATCTATAAATATTACCATATCCAACATAACTATACATACTTTTCTTGACAGCATCAAACTATTTAATAATACATAACGTAAATTCTATAAAGAAGCAACGTCAACTAGAAGGAGAGAAATTGATGTTTACTTCTTTTATGTCGACAAATTCCTTCGATATGCGATATTGTTTATCCAAGTTTTTTTGTAGGACTAATGCATACCTGAAATTCCAATCTCAAGAAAAGTTTGCAGGCAGGTAATCTATAATTTTATACCAAGATGTTTACAAGTGCTCTCTACGCACTTTGTCAAATACGCGTTTAAAAAAATAAATTAGATCTATTTCAACTGACGATTGCATACATTTATTTACGATGACTGGCTGAAAAAACACTTTTATAATGTTGTAGTGACATATTTGGGTCAAACAGAGAATGGGACGCAAGTATACAGTATTGTTTGAATTAGGGATTTACAAAACAAGTGAAAGATCGCTACTTGCTATTCAAACATTCGTTTCCGCGATATGTACTTTTCGTTTAATGTTATTGAGTTTAGTAATAGAGATACATTCAAATTAGTTTATATACACAGGGAAATGGGATAAGATTACATACGAAAAAGAACGGCCTATTTCTAGACAATTGCCAAACGGACAAAATGTGGGGTAACATAAATGTTAAAAATGCTTTAATAATATTCGCAAAAGCTGACAATACCTATGTATAACTAAATAACGAATACCTTTTGATTTTTTTGATTTTTATGTCAATGAAATAATTAGCCTCTTTATTATGATGCGATCCTTTTATTACAATAAACTATATTTTTATTATTTCCCTTTCAATAAAAAAACTTGTTCCCTCATATTTTTAGAAAGTACATCCCTTCAACTTACAAACGATAAACTTTTCAATTAATAGCGTAGAGCCATCCAAAAAACCTTCCATAAATTATGGTAACCCATAACCACACCAAGTATGCGTACAAATAAACAAAAATGAAGTGTTAATTTTTCCTTCCAGTCACAAACTTTAAACCTGAGCTGAGTTTGTTTTGTCAATTTTGCAAGATGCCCCTGAAGGAATGGTAAAAAGAAATGTAATGTACAACTTTCCTTCAGTTCATCATGCGGTTGCAGCCGAAACAAACAGATACCACGATTCCTGTTCAATTTATTCCAATTATTAAGTTTTCGTACGTAGGTATAGTTTAATATAGTCGCATATTCTTCAAAACTATTGATGGAGATGCTTTTTTTCGCACTGTTGTTTGTTCTTTCTACTGAAGTGTTTTCAAATAAGTTTTACATGAAAATTGAAATCTTGTGCTTCTCACAACTTTTAAAACATCTCTTTGTATGCACACTCTACGTAGATTACTATCATTTCACTTCAAAAAAGTTGATTGCTTACTCGCTTCATAAAATTTATTTCAAACTGATTGATCTTGATTGGAAATAAGTGGACGTCTCGTGCTCGCGTCTCGTGGTGGGTTCATACATACTTCATGACTTTCCCTTCTGCAATTAAGTTTTAAATCAACCAAGACAGCTTTTATCAGCAGCGGAACAAGCTACCAAATGCCTTTTAAGTTTCAAAAGGCTAACAATATGAAAATGAATGAAAGGGTGGCCTAAGAATTGCTTTAATGAGTGAAGTATCCATCAATGGATTATATAACTTCTACTTTATCCAAAATAACCATGGCCACATTATCCAACGCCACTCACAATTGTATGCAAAGGAGCTACACATTGTAACAATTTGAAGAAACATACCCTCAACAGGAGAACTGGGCTCAACCGTCCTGTCGCCCCTGTCCCGGGAGAACATTCGTCGGAAAACTGATGTGACAGAGCCAGCGTGACTTAGCCTCCCGCTGAAACTCTCACCAAGTGTACTTTGACTCGCCGTTGAGCGAACACTGCCAGTCCTTTCTCTTCTTCCAACAATACTTCCACGCTTGGATGGTGCTGTTGAAATTCGTCTTCCAGTTTCCTGTTCAATAACACAAACATTAATTATTATCACACCAAAACTATTATTTAAGTACATCAACAAAAACAGACCAATCATGGGAAGCCCACGGAAGAAAAAAAAAAGAAGCAAACCTATGACCATTAAAAAAACAACCATTGCCACTGAAAATGTAAATCCGTTCAGTTTAGTAAGTCAAAATAATACTGCACGAATAGTGCTGGTTTCATGCAAAAATTTGCATGCTGTAAACTAGTTAAATTACATACAAATCTATAATTTGTCTGAGCTTGGTAAAATGGACAACTATATAGTTACATTGTAATAAGCTCTTGTACAATTTTAATTAAAAATCTTGGTATATGAATTTTTTATTTCGTACTTAGGTAGGTATACAAAAAATTACCAAAATAAATAAAGTCGACTTTATGTTAATCATTTTTAGAAAATATAGTTTAATAAAACCTCAATGCAATGCAATCTTGGAAAAGTAGAAGTGGGTAAATGCAATTATTTTTAACTCGCTTTCAACAACCAGTTAAATACCACTCAATCACTGCACGCAACAGGACGGAAAAGGTAATGGCAAATTGTACTGCTTAATAAGTTAATGGGCCATGTACAATATCATAAAAATCACTCGAATATTTCGTTTGTTATTTACGTGAAGCCGTTCTAGTGAGGCCACGTACAACCAAGATGATGGAAACATTGCTATTGCTGATTTAACTGTAGAAACCATCGCTATAATCAAACAGAAATACTGAATTGAAACGACCTCTTTGTCTGAACCGTTTGTTGGAAACTGGGAGTCAGCAGGAGCCATAAATTTTGGTGTCAGAGCCATCAAAAGACTTTATGAATGAGTGCAATGAAACAGAGTGGAACAAGTCATGCAACAACACATTATCAGCAGTAGTGTCCAGTTGAAACGATGGAATTTTTTCACATCATTCAATATTCGACGACGTTACGTGTGGCGTGAACATTATGGTAGGAGAAAGCAGATCTGTATGTATGTAAGTAGCTCATTCAACATGTAGTACAATAGTGAAAGCATATGAAGCATGCCATTACTCCAGTTCATCAATTGTAAAAAAACTCAAACCAGGCATCCTACTCACTACTTCTCGTGAACCTGAGTTGCAGGTAAGTGAATAATTAGATTGGAAGGTTGTTTTGTGTTTTTCTATTTGATTATCAGTGAAATTATATAATTTTGAAAAAAATAATAAAAAAGGATAGGCTAAAAACGAAGGATGTTAACGTTTTCTGAGTTTATTATTTTTAAAAGAATTGGTACAATATGAACAATCGCAGACTACCATGACTCGAGTTTTCAAATCCTGTATTTTCAAACGTCATTTTGACACTTGAGTAATGGCAATCTGTCATTATTCATATTGCCATTTGATTTTTAGATGAATTACGCTAGATACGGAGAGATGGTGATGTCGTCGCCGACGAGAGGGAGATGATATAGAATTTATTCCGTCATCATAATCATCGTCGTCGCCCCCACCACCTTCATCGACGTTTTCAGAGCCAACAATGCTAGAGCCGAACATTCTCGGATCACCGGTTACAGCACGATCACCCATTCTAACGGGAAAACTTTGGACAGCTCTGGACAGCTGAGTGTGACCCTTGCTGAATATATTATGATTATGCAATCCTCCTTCATCTCCTCCTGTCACTGCAATTTCGTCGTCTGGAGATATGGCAATTTTTGGTTTGGTGGAGGAGCGCATAAAAATCTGTATAGTTTATATATCATCCACCTTTTCATATCTCAATTATCCATTGTCAAACTTTATACATTTTAGTATTATTTAGTGAATACATTCATGAAACTCCTCTATTCAAGGAAACTTAGATCCGGAGTGGTTTTGTAAAAATAGGGTAAAATGCAAGTACAATATCACATTGATCTTTGGATAAGTTTCAGTTCCTCACTACTGGGTTTTATCATACTGTCATCATAAGTTATAATTCATATTCATAACAATGCCCTTTATAAAAGTCGTGCCGATCGCTCAAATATACCTTCAACCAGCTATATGATACCATGAAATATTTTTATAGCTTGTTTGCCAATGAGTTTTGCTTCGATTGCTATCACCGACAACGTGGTTATTCACGACATGGAAATTTAAATACATTCACCATCCTTTTGGTTATTTGGAAATTATTGATTTTTTACATACATAAAGTCAGATTCGACAAAAATTGAAATGCTATGTGCAAACGAAATAGAAGGCTTACCCCAGATTCCGACATGTGCAAGATAGATTTCACAGAAGGTGGAGATACGATCTCTCCTTCGTCTTTAGAGACATGAATGTGGGCTGTTGATGGACACGGTGGCTCATCGCGGTACATCTCTGAAGCAACGGTATGAGGAAGTTCTGTTGGAAAAACTTCGTCCCAGTACTGATCCCGCAACAATTCTGGATGATTATTGTGCATTTCGTCAACTATTAGATATGAAACCTGTGAAGAAAAAAAGATGCTCGTTTTCAGGGTTGATGAAGTCCTAAAGCTTTTCTCTTTATCTTTTCTGCAATCAAATCGTTAGTGAGTGCTAGCAGCAGTTTTTAGACAAGTTTTTTGGCTACCAAAGTTTAATATGAAAAACAGAAATATTTACATGCCTGAAGGTTTCGGTCAACTATCCAATTTAGCTCGAAGTCATCCTGAAAGTGTCAATCAATAAAAATTATTAAAATGCAGAAGATAATGATGGGTTGAAAAGTTTAGAAAAAACGAAATTTGTGAAAATCTGAGTTTAATCTAATTATTTTGTATGCGTAATATAATATGTCAGTAGAAGTAGTAATTACTTCCTCCTTTTGAAGGTCACTTTTCTAATCAATTTTTGAGGGTGTAAACGCGTAATCGTGTTTCATTATAATCAATACCTTAGTATGCTTATTTCATAATCAGCAGTAAAACAGAATATCAGTTTCATCAATATTGTGTTTCCGAAACAGTCCAACAAAAGCTGTATTTCATTCCCAGTAAATAATTCATGACTCACTGCAAATTGATTGAAGGGAATCTGCTGAAAAAAATTCTCCAGAGACATGGCATTCCACGGAGAGACTTGATAATTCAATGAAGTTATCTTGTTCAGATTGATATCTAATTGACTAGAACAAATCGAATGATGTGGCAACTTCATAAATATGTATACCTATTCATACGTAGTCTATAGTCAGTGCCCTAACTAGCATAAATAGTATGCATTTCACAAATAAACGTGTAAGCCATATTATGCTTGGAGATATATTCAGGTACAAAAATTCAGTGTTACATACTTCCAAATAGGGGACAAGCATCGCTACTATTCTGAAAAGTTTTCAGGTAAACATGATAAAGAGTATAATATGTGTATACAAAATGATTTCATCACAAAGAGTGTTTCTAAACTTTCTTCTTGTAAGTTCGGCATCCACAAAAGAGAGCTTTCACTTGAAAGCTGACTCATCAGGTAGAAATCATTTATCACACTTTTCTAAGCACAGGCAGGCACACATGAGAAAAGTAAGTGTGTTAGGTTAGGGTGCCCCCTACCAAGTGGTTTTATTTGCTCATTGTGTGTCTGCTGAAGAGTGAAGAGTAAGAATATAAGCTGGAGTACATGTATTAGGCTAAAAAAGTGAAAATGCACTTGGATTAGCACACGTCTCAATACGAGGTGCTCTGAGACAAGAAGTGAAATAACAGTATTCCGGTGAAAACATGAAAAGGAGTAGCTGCATTAAACAAGGTTTCCAGAATGATACAGCTCGACAAGGAAAACTGAGAGGAATCGACATTCATTTTTGCAATTTATTAAACCTAGCTGGAGGCTACTACTGTGGATCACACACAGAGACATATTTTGTACATGAGTATATGATGCTTGCTACAAATTACACATACATAGTGTAAATAATATAATTAATTACCATGCTCACTTTCTTTCATGTAATTTTCTTTCTAGGGTTACCTAATTTTATGTTAGGAAATCCTATTTCTTGAAATTGCGTGAAAATCCTCTTTCCTATTAGGATTACGTGCACATAAAGAATGAATAAGTATGTACGAAGTAAACACGTAAGAACCTATTTTCATTTTCACGATATTTGCACATCAAAATCCGACGGCCATCCGAAATTTAGATGGGATGTGGCTTGACACTGGTTCATTTCAAGAGAAAAAAAATCAGCAAATTTTTAGTCATGCATGAGATTGTCACGATTCAGAATGTAGTTTCGCTGTAAAGGTAAAGGGAATTGTTAACGAGTATTTGTCACAGTTTATGTACATACTCCACTAAAATAACTAGCAACGTTAAGGAGATTAGTTTAACACATTTCTGTATTAATAGTGCATTCGTATTTTTGCCTTTATGTGTCTATTATAAAGAAGAATTGATCAATAGAATTTATCACAATGCACATAAAAACTGAAAAACTCATTTGCCAACTTTTGCTAAAAATTTGAAGATTAGATATACAGAATTGATTGAAAAATTAGGTATGTAGATTAGACTACTCACTTTTATTGCTAAAAATTATATACGATAATTTTTATTTCTACCAACAATCCAACTCTATCTCATAAATAAAATATAGTACAATATGTATATTTGATTTTGCATGAATAAAATATTTTGGTGGAATAATTTTGCCACTATTGTTATTCCAAACGAAAACTTTGTCTCGTTATGCAACATTCAACATGTAGTTCCATTTCTGTTGGTTTATAGACACATATAAGCATGCACGTTTTTATACGATTTGGGAAAGCAAGAATATTTAATTGAATATGGAATCTCTTTACTTTGAAGATCATAGTTCTTGTTTGGTTTGTTTGTACAAGTTTCCCAAGAAAAGAAGAATGGGAATGTTTTCTTTGAAAGTGAAATGCTCCATTATTCATGAAAAGGTTTGAAATATTGCTGAACAGTAGTGCAGCATTCTAATAATGCGCATTCAAACGATTACATCACATCGGCTTTGTAGTTTAGATCAAATGAGTCTTTGTGAGCGGATTGTTATATTGAGGTATATTATATTCGTTGGAGACATGTAGATGACGGACATTGTCCGTACATAGGTAGATAGCACAGAAGAGAAATGCATAAAAAACAATGTTGAAGGACAAAGTCATTTGAAAAACGTTGGAAATACCAAATAGTCATGACTATTGCTCAGTATTATTGCTCCTTTCAAGTTAAGTGATCTATATTGGATCATTTTCAGTGATTATTTTCTGGAATGTTCTGCCCAAATCTTGGTATAAATGGATTTATTTCTTTTGCTGACATTTCGGTAGATGAGAAAGAAAGCCGCCAACACGTTTGGCTCAGGCAGGAAGTTTTTAAAAAGAAGGGAAAAAACAAAAAGTAGCAATTTAAGGGATAGAGATTACCTCCCTACTGCATTTTTTTCAAGATTAGTACACAATTCAGCAATTATAAAGTCTAAAGTAGTTTTTTTAAGTCAAGAAACTTTTTTAACGAAAACAATTTTGTCTAAACTAAAAGTCAAGGAAGTGAATTTTGTTTGCTTTCTCAGTCACACATTTGAAAGTCCAATGACTTGGATTAGAGAGAAAAAGGTATTTGCAACTTTATGAGGTTATAAGATAATGCAAGCTGTCAGATAAATGTACACAGAAAGCTAGTCAACTTTGGGCAGTGACTCTTGCCAAAATGACCCAAAAGTCTTTTAAGCCTTCAACCTTCCTTGTACGTTAAAAACTCGTTTAAGCAAGGTCATACTAGTAAAAACAAGAGAGTTTTCGACACCAAATTTCTGGGGGCAGAACGAAAATAAAAACAACTACCTTTTACTCTGCCAGCCATGAATGACCATGAGCTGTTGGAAAGGCAGTTCATTAAAGTTTAAATGCTATACAAAACTGGCATACTCGGCTTCAAACTTGACCTTCTGCTGTTTATGTGGTGCATAAAATTGGGTATGTTGTTGGGAGCTTGTTTTCACCAGAATTTGGTTATTTACAACATTTCAAAATATTGGGAAAGTTACATCGCCCACACTAAAGCATAATTCTCATAAAAAAGGGATTGCAATTTTTCTTTTGGGGAAGGTTTTATAGAAAAGCTTAAGGATTTGTTATCTAAAAGTGTGCAGCTACATGGGAGCAAAGAATTCTGATATTTGGTTCTGAGCGGTAGATGAAAGAAATCTCTCAATGGATGTGTATTTTAGTTCCAGAAGACGTGGTTTATCCTTACGCAATGTGAGACAAGTGAAACTTATTTTAAAGTTTGTTTAAGAAAATGCTAGCGCAGCGTTTGTTTGAGATTCTCAAATTGAGAAGCAAGAGAAACAACATTATGCAAATTATGGATAAAAATAGCTAGAGAAATTTCATTTGAAGAAATGAGAACAGCCATGCATGTTATCCCATTCCATTAGCAGCTGAGTCCTAACCTAACAGAAAGTCCTAACGCAACCAGATTTCATTCACTAAATTGAAGCAAACAAACCAGTGGGGTGTATCATACCAAATCTAGTATGCTGTGTTATTGCAAACCTGTAGTGTTGTAAAAATAGGAAAGACCAGGTCAAGTTCCTGATTTCCGTCTGTTTTGGTGTTTGTTCCGTCTGGATCTGGTCGAAGCCACTGCCTCCCCATCACGCACGAAAGAAAATAGGTATAAACCGCAAGCGTTACTACCTACAAAATTACAAAAAATGGTCCAAATGAATTAAAAATAAATGCTACGTACCAGCAAGTAAGCCTATTCTTGTTACAATAAGCTGTAGTACAAAACAATAATAACAAGGAAAATGGCACAATTACCTGAGTATACACAAGCGGAACTGAAATCCAGTCATAACTTATCAAAGATCCGCATCCGGACCGGAACCTATTGAGCTCATCTATGATTGTTTTGCAGGCATAATCATCCCGAATCTTTCCCTCTTTTCTTGCTCGTGTTACAATTGTTGAAGCCCAGATTATCGGCAGCCACTGTTTGGAATAGCCAGGAACACTTCTGTTTAGCTCTTCAATTATTTCCTTTTCATTATCTAAAAGCAAGCCTACAAAATAAATTCATTAAATACAATGTACGTTTTAAATATCGGATCAAATGATTTCTAACTTATTC
>JAHZMZ010005295.1:0-18985 GCA_027743805.1 Lepidocyrtoides sp. E14
TAAGATTTATATGTCCTTTGTGGAATATCATTCAAAAAGCCATTGAATCTCATCACTGGCACTTTTATGAACAATAATTTCGTATAATTAGCTTTCTATATGAAATTACATGTAAACATGCCATTGAATTCATTTTCATCACCACTATGTATATCCAACAGTCCAGCATTTTTTTAAATCCTTTGTTTCCGTTTTTCTATTCACGGTGTCCTTACTTTTTTATCATTTCGCTGTGCACTTGCAAAAAACCTTTTTTTTCCTGTTTGTGAGAAAATTGCAACACATTTTCCCGTTGAGTCATCCATTCATTCTCTGGAGTGTTTCCACAAAAAAGGAAAAATCATATTCGTTACTGATTTTTTATCTACAAACCAAACCCACGAGCTATACTTTTCTTCCGCATTTCTTCTTCCATCCTAAATTAAGATTCCTAATGTTATGTGGCTGTTGTTTCTCCAAGTGAGAAAACAAACAGCAGGAGTTGCTCATTATCTGATCAGCTATGTGTACATTCCATACTGCAACAAACCCTAGTTTATACAACCATACCTTTTCCGGCCATTGAAGAAGATTAATCCTCCCGTAAAAACCCTACCATTTTACCCTTTCAGTGCTATTGCTGTTGATTAGTGTTGATGGTTTACTTGGTTCTGTTGTTGAGGAGGAACAAGTGGCATCTATAGAGATTAAAGTTAATGATGACCTTCTTAAGGTTATCTCCGTTCTTCCTTTTGACTTTGCAATTCTAAGAAAAAAATCGCATGAAAAAAAGCACGAAATCTGATTTCTTTGCATCTCTCTAGCAGAACAGTCTAATGATAATGCTAACAATAGAGTGAGTCCAGCCTAAACTGATATTACTATTCGCCATAGAGGAATATCTCCTCTAGATTGAATTGAGCAACATCAGCTCGTCTTTTTTGCTGATGATGATGGTTAGCAGAGATGCGACAAATCTTGCGAAACTCTTAGTGGAATAAAACGCGGCCCATTTACTATTTACTGCTCCGTGTATACATATGATCATTAAAGCACCAACTTTTGTGCGTAGTACCTTCGTAAGTTTGATAATATAAATGCAAATGATCGTGCAGTGATTCTGCAATTCTTCCACCAAAACCCAACATGATAAATATCTCATTCAGTCATCGCATCAGGATCTTTTGTTGTTTGCTGATGTAAAATGAAATCTGAACAATTTAGTGGAGAACAAAGGATATCGTATGGAAAAATTTGGTGGGCAACACCAGCACATAATATTAATTCTCCCTTTTGCCAATGGCAACATCATTTTGATGAGACAAGCATATAACTTGGCTTACTAACTGATATGCCGGTAGGAAAGCCCATTTTAAGTATAAAAGCGACAGGCTATGCACAAAAATAGTATCAAAGTTTATTATCTTTGCGAATCCCCGAATAAAGTACATGTACCTCTAGGTACATGTATTTACGACATGTTATGAAAGACCCACTTTAATATTAGGTATATACTTCACATTAGGATTGGATTGAATTTGGGAAAACACTGCTTCTTTGATCTTTCTGCTTAATTTTTAAATGATTTTTTATTAAAGTTGAGTTAGTATTTTTAGGCTGGTTTGTTGCATAAGTTGAGTATTTTCACTCCAAATCACTCCTTTTGTACTATTATTATAATTTTGTGTTATTTTCTTGGTATGTTAGGTAAATGAATTTGATGATGATAAAAGGAAAACTAGAAGACCACATTGTATATATGCCAGATTTATCGAATTTATATTGCATTTTATAAAATGGTATATCGAATTTGTAATGGACTGTTCTTCGGAGTAGTACCTTGCAATTCATTTGGTTCATCATTTTTGTCGGCTTAGCAATGTGATAATAAATTGTATGATTGCGATGGTGGCGTAGAGATTCCATCATCAAATCAAAGTGCTTTATCCGATGAATGTCTAATCATTTGTTGCAATCAGCGAAAGGAAAAAGGATCCAAGCATAGCATTTATAGTAGTTTTTAGCTATTGCTCCGTGTTTATTAATCAAAATCTAAAATAGAAATGCAATGGTAACTTTATTCATAGTATCGGTATCATCATAAGGAAAATATCTTTTTCCAAAGAAAGGGGGTAAAAACTACTGAAAATGACCGTTTCTTTCTGTCAATCAGTTATTGCCAATAATAGTAGTTACCGTCTGTTGGAGCCATAATATAAATACATCGGCAACTTTCTGGAATTAGCTTATTAATTTATAAGTGAATATTGTGCTGCATAACGCTTCCATACATTTGCTTATTATTAATCGGAGGAGTGAGCATATACGCTAAAAAATAGTGTTAAAATAGACTTTTTACAAGCATTGATGTCCACATAAAAGGAGTTTACAGATGATATGGATGTACATTATATTACGATGACTTTAGAATCTGTTGTTCAGACTGATTAAAGTTGAAACTCGTAAAGAATATCGTACTGTCATGTCCATGGTGTGCATAGGTGTTTGTTTTTTAAAACGGATAAACACGCAAAACAAGCAACAATCAATAAATCGTGCAAAAGCTTGTTAGTTTTTTTGTCAGGTTGGACAATATTTTTTATTGTATGAGTTATGCATAGACACGGATTACGTGTAAGCAGGTTTATCAACCAGTACTTTTCCATCACAACTTCACTCATTCACTGCCTATACACTACTGTCGAAATGTACAAACACCAACCTTCAAAATATGTTTTCAGTAACATTTTATGGAGGTCTTCATTGAAAGTGCGCACCTCTTTTAATGGAATGTATGCTCATAATGGATCATTATCCGAAATGAAGCCATATAGTCTATGAACTTTATGCATCTTTTATGTACAAAATTGGGAGTCGCGAATGTTGAATACGTGTGCAAAAGAAACGGACTACGTGCAAATCATCATATCAGCACCATCATTATTTACATGGTAAATAAAAACATGTATGAATGAACCAACTTAACCTGTAACGGTTATGGTTAGCGGTGTGCCGACTACAGAATCAAACTGCAAGATGTAGTTATAGAGGAATAGTACAATATATAATACAATCGACAAAAGTAAATGTAGAAAAGTACTTTTGAAAACACATGCGCATGTTCGATCAGCTCAGTTTTAGAGTACCAATAACTGCAAGCTTATAACTTGCTTGAAATTACTCAAACTGTATTTCAAAACAAAAATCTACAATGATAATGGAACACATTTTGAATCTTTTATACTAGTTTCCGGTGAAGCATTCCCAGTATGTTATTAAGACTAAGACCCATATATTTTACATATTACCATCATTTCCTGTGTCGTTTAAAAAGATTAAACTAAAGAGAAATGCCCAATTCGATAAATTTTTATAGACATATTCTCCTTTGTATATTTCGTATTCTCTCATAATAATTCAATTGAAGTACTAAAATGAGCAATAATACTACTTTCATATGAAACGAAATACCATTATTGTAGTTAAGAGTAATCAGTACAGGCACAGCTCATAAGAGGGATTTTGTTGGGGATTAAGGCAAGAAGGCACCAAATATTTGACAATCTAATCTACACAGCAAATATCACCAGTAACACACTTGGATGTTTTATGAATTATTGGTCCTAGCGTGCTTCATTCAATACATGTATGCCTGAATACATGCCTATCCACCATTCATTCAGCTACAGGCATGTAATATTTACTCAAAAGATTTCTCAAAACCTAACAATTGAATTGTCTCCTTCTAATGAATTCAAATCCCTGTCTCTTTTCGCTACACAGGGGTTATTAAAAATGTTGTTCTCTGTACTAAGAGAGCTTTAACCCTGCATATCAACAAGGAATGACTATTAATTATACGCCATTTGATTCCAGCGTATCATGTTTAACATCATCAAAATAATGATTTTTTATTTGAATTTCAGATCGCTCAATTGTACTTTTGTCGCTATCAACATCATTGTTTCCTTTTGTAAACAATTGAATAGGATTGAGCTAGAAGCATGTAATTGAAAAGACAAAGAACGTATACAAATGTAACAAGAAAAAGTTGACTCCCCTTCCAACCCAATGCTTCAATGAATGCATAGTTTTTACCCATTCGGTACTACTACACCTCTTGTATCCTGAACATATTTTTGGTTCTTTCGAAACCTCCTTTTGAAAAACTCTTCGTTGTCATATTTTGTACAAGAACCATAATATAGTGAAAAAATATAATATACACATTTACACCCAAAATTTAATGAGTGAACCAGCTGCCTCTTCAACCGAAACTCAAGAAGAAGACGCTCACCATACTATGAAAAAATAAGCAAGACTGGCAAGAGCTTCAATGTGCAAAAAATTCACAACAAGAAGAGTCCACACAACAAAGTACCTGCTCAAGACTTTGAAGAAGATGGGCTACATTTTATACTTAACCAACCTACTCAAATACAGCAATAATTGAAGTTTTTTGCGGCCTTTCTAACTTTGAAGCTTCTACACCAGAACAATAGATAGTGTCTAATCAAGAAGACTGAAAAAACCATTGTATTATACAATTTGTATACACGTTCCTCTACTGTAAATTGCAATACGCACATCTTTGAATGCATCAGAGTGGTGGTCGTGGTCACGTCTCCCCTCATGCATGGTATTTTTCATCTTCTTAATAATCTGCAGGCAATCTTAATCAAACTCTTTTCGTTGCTGTACTTACGCTGTGCACATTACCTGTACTCATCATCGCAGTATCAGTATCCAAGCATCCTTATAAGCAGTAAAAAACGAAAAACTCTACTATCCGCTCCGCAAATATTGCACATATTGCAACTCAGCTCTTGTAGCCGTACATAAAATTCTGCAAACGTTGTTGCCAAAAAGTTGCCATTCATTGTCAAGTTGAAATTGTTGAAAAGGTTTTACGATGCTCCCTGTGTACTGTTTACTAAATAACATACTGTGACCGAGTCAGTTTCAGCTTCACAGAGCTGCATAATATACGTAATTATCTTACTGCATATTGCATACAGGAAATAAATTGGAAAGCAACTATTTTTTTTGCCACAGTAGTAAAATATTATTAAGGATATACACTGCACATATATATGATTATCGTGATAGTGTAAAAACAAGAAGTTGGATACGGACAGACACGGACCAAATACCAATTTTACAGAGCTTAGCATTTGCACACTGACAATTTTTTCATACGTATCCTGTTCTTCTGTGTTTGGTTACTTGTGTAGTGTATAAGGATTACCTTATTGTTGTTATGCTTAGTTAGCAGTGAGTGACTCCCTTTTTAAGTCAATTTGCTCTTTAGTCACTCTCAGTCACTCTGTTAGCGTGGACAGAAGGGAGAGAACTACAGCAAAAAATGTAAACCCTCTAATAATAATAGCAGCAGGCGCCCACATAATTTTCATTGGAATTATTTAGGATTCGTCTGTCGCTGGAGTCGGAACTCACTGGAGTGATTCTTCTAAATAGTCTGAACTCATGATGAATTACTAATGAAGCCGACATAATACGAACTGTAAAGGATAACGTATTATTAACTGACTGTCTTTCTTTTACAAGAAGTCAAGTCAAAAAGTGGAGTGAATGTATACTTCAGCGTACTTTACTGTGAGATTACTATCATTCAACATTCATCATCGTGACAAAACACGCAATTTTACTACTCGCTAAAAAAATACACAATCCTGTTTATCGTCTATTATTTTGTTCATATAGTGTTTTTTCAGCTTAGTTGTAGTTACAAAGTTTTGCTTTCGTGGTGAATGTGCATACAACTACATTCACATTTGATTGCGTTGAAAAAAGTTTTTAGCATAGCAGCAGTGCAAACTACCACTACTGAAAACAGGACATCAAAACCAAATTAATATTATCATAAAGCGCAGCTTTTTTCCCCTACGTTGCTCAAATAGAACCGTTCACTCAAAGCATATTCTGTACTCTGTCCTTTTCTCACTTGAGTCAATAAGTTTGCCAACAGGAGGAAAGAAGTACTAGCAGTGCGCCAGTGCAAGCAGCATAAACATGCAAATGCAAGTTTAGTGAGTTTGCATGGTACTAAAGAGCTGAATTACCAACATATTCTTTATATGAACAACAAAATAAATTGCCAAATTCAAATAAAATTTTTCCAACATACTAGCCATTCGCTTAAATTTGAAATTAGATATAATAATAATCAACATCAGTGAAAAACTGAATGAATAAAAGAGACAAAATCCGTAGTGCTTTAAATGGACTTGATAAAAAAAGTGCACATTGAAATTATCTGATGTTTGTCCATTTGCATAAATGAGAACAATATTTTGCTAACCTAAATTTATTGAGCATTATAAAATTTGTGCCGAAGGTAATAAAAGTTTACAAGAACGAGATAGCCAAAATGAGTTTCACAGAACTACAAGTGATTCATCGGCATGTGAATAACAAGCCAATAGCAGGAGGAAGAGGGGGTTCTTCTACCAGCAGTGGAACAACGACACAGAAAATTGCTTCCAGTGGCCGATTGTTTCAGCTAACACAAAATAATGGTAAACTCTACTTTGGTTTATATTTATAATGCATACATACATAAAATACGAATCCAGTGAAGAATAGTGGAACAATTACAATTAAAAAAAACAGGCATTAATTATTGATTATTAAATTTTACTTAAAATCTACAAAATGTTTTCTTAGATTTTGACCAGGACGATACGGGGTTAGTGATGAAGATTGACAGTAAGTTAAACAAAGAGACAAAGACAATCATGAGAGGAGTAGGTAGTCCATCTTCCTCAACTTCTTCTCCGTCTGCTGTCCGCCCCTCTGCAGTATCTTCCCAACTTTGTGGCCAAGGTCATGAAGTAACTGGTTGGGTTTTACGAGGTGCCTTGTTCCTTCAAACTGTTCATATTCCTTTCATCAAGTTTACTCACAAGGTAAATTTTGCTCATGGCTTTAAAGATTTAAATGGTTGTTTAGAAATTACTGTTTAATTAAATACATAAATTCTAATTGGTTTCATTCTAGATAAGTGACACCATTCAGAGAAAAGCCAAGCTTTTGATGCCTCTCTTTTTCTACATGAGTCTTCTAGTCCTTCTCGCTCAAGTTGGAGCAGTGGCCACACTGTTTGCTCAGTCTTTCATGCCACTTGGAGTGTGGTTTCTGCTCGTATGCATTGCAATTCTCGCCGCAATGTTTTGCTACACTGCCATTCTCGGCAATCCACATCAGAGGAAAAGTCAACAACAGTCAAATCAACTTTCCCCGACAAAGTGTGCCGCTACTGGATTCAAGGCTCTGTGAAAATTTTTTTGAAACGACGCTGCTGTGATGAGATGAAGAGAGAGAAAAACACCACCACCAACCAAACCAAAAAAATAAACTGCAGCTCAGCATATCCATCACTCATCATCCTTACGTCATCATCGTCATATAGTCACAGAAGATGAGATGATATCGCTGGGAAAAGACCACCATCATCGATTCTACTTTCCACAAACGCATCACTCACTCAAATCAAATCACTTCCAGAAGAAATTTTTTCTCTTGCTTTTACTTTGAAAGTAATATCTGAAAATTACGTTTTCCTTGCAGCCAACATGTCTATTTATTTTATAGATTTATATAACCTTAAGGAATGAAATATGTATTCATGTATATTAGTTCCTTCACTCGTTCTGCGCTTTTTTTACATTTTCGAGGACGTTTCTGATTCTCAGTCTTATTTTTAATACTTTTTTTTTATACTTCTGTTCTCCTGTGTCGCTCTTCAGGCAATGCCATTATGCTCAAACAGCCACTTTCCTCAACTCGTGCTAACGATGTGAGATAGAATTGCCTTCTAAATCGTTTCTGATAAGTAGTAGTAGCCTAAATATACATAGCTGTAGTATACCTGTAAATCACTCTTTTCTACACACGTATATGTGTCTTCAATTTCAATATAAACCAGCTAATGAATGAATGTGCCTATCATGGGAAAAATAGTAGATAGATATCAGTAAATAGTGTTGTGTGAGATTTGAGGTAATCATCTTGATGATGACCGTCATTACAGCAACTACTGCAGTTCGACTTGTGGGAGTACATAACTACCTACCTACGTGTGTTTATGTGTAAATGAAATGCGATCTGGTGAAAAGTTGTTGTTTCGCCTGTCTTTATGAAAAAGGAGAAAATTGAGTGGTAGTTCTAGTTGTGTTGGTGGAATTCCGAACAAGCATTGTTGAATAATGTGATCTTTGTTTCGGTTTATTTATCCCTGTTGCTGTATGTTTGCTGGTGATGATGGTAGAGATTTAACACCCGAAAAATACGCTCTCTCTCTCTCTCATGAGTCATCAATAATATCATGCATCAGTTCTCATCATTGTTTTTCTTTGTTCCCTCGGTAGACAGGAAAAAGTCATATGGTTCCGTTGTATTCATCAGATAAAAGTTTGAGAGAAATGAGCAGGTCAAACCTAGCGAGCCCAACATCACCAGCAGCAACATCAAAGAATAATAATAATAATAGAATAGTACTTGTAGCCATACAAAATGGTCTGCTTTGTGTCCTCGCCGCAGATGTTACTTTTTTGTCAGAGAGAACTAAAAAATAGTTTTTCTTTAGTTTGATGATGCATTCTCCATTCCATCACTCCATTCACCCTAAAATAATACATCCTTTTTCCTCATCCTATTTTTTTCTGCAAAAAGTATTCTTGTAACAATGTGTATGTATCTCTGTGTTTATACGTGCCTGGGGTCCAAAAACATTTTATTACAGAATAAAAGAGAAAACATGGGTGGTCGACAGATTCAAGAGAAATACCCGGGTTTGTTGAATCAAAGAGAGATGGTTGTTTGGTTGGCTGGTCGGGTAGTAAAAAGATAGCAAGTAGCTTGAGTATGTGCATTCACACACAAGACCAGACAACTTGCTCGTTTTTAACAAAGAGTATTGCTTTGACAAAGTAGAGTATGGAATGAAAAAAATGGGAAAGAATCTTGGATGGAGTGGATGATGGGAAGGTGGTGGTGATGGTGTGGTGGTGGTAGTACAACGTCTGTTTGACAGGAAAGGGTAATAAATTCTGCGTGGAGCCTCCAATCCAATATATTTCCATTTCTGTTCCAAACAGTTCAAACAGTGTGAGAATGAATGGTAAAGTAGAAGAATAAGTAGAAACGGAAAAATATTTGCAGCATGCTTGCATCTCGCATGATTGTTTGAATTATTTTTTTCGCGAGAGCATGTTATAGTAGAACTACTGTTTTGTCCTAAGAATTTGAAGAAACATCTCAGCGGAATTCTTTTGCAAAGAAAGAAAGAAAAAAAAATACTAGCAAGCCGATGATTTTAAAACGTGATTCATGATAAAATTGCTTCTACATAATTCGGTACTTGCATTGACCCAAAAATAAATTGAGTCGAACTGGAATGCAAAAAAAAACGCAAGCAATTAAGAGTCCCCCCTCGTACCTACAACATTGCAAGGTTCATTTATTTCTACTGTGCTACCGTCATCACTAATTACAAAATGTGTCATTGATTTTTATACGTTGTTTCTGTCAAATAGTAATGTACTGTAACGCTGATGACTGAAATTACAATGCAGCTCACATTCCTCAACATTGCTACTTCCATTATTTGAAGACTTTAAGTGGGTCATGAAAAGAATCATTCCTCGCTCTCTTCTGGAAGATAAAAAGCATCAGCTCAGTTGGCCATAATAATCGTAAATCGCAATAATTTATTTCTCTAGTATCACTTTTTTCTTTTTATTCAATTTCAAATGCCCTGCTAATTAAACTGTAAGATTTTATATTGAGACAATTTTTTAGTATATGCCTAGGTTGTAAAAGGTAAGGACGACATAGGAATGAGGGAAAGCAGGCAAACGTAAAAAAAATCACAGGGTGTGACAAACACAAATAATATTATGGTGGTGGGGCAAGCATGCTTGTAGCAGCATGCAGCATTGCAAGAGTAAAGAAAAAGTAGGAAAAGATAATTTTTCATGGTAAGTGAGCAAGCTGCAGGAGAAAGTGAAAAAGTGATTAATATTGGCAATACATCAAGTAAAAATGGTTGGGCGACGATGATGATGGTTCATATACTGCTGAATTTAGTTTTGGTAAGAAGGACAACATGTACACGGTATTCCTATTAACCTTAAATATTTTAGTAAGCATGTAGCAATGCTACCATAACTGTTATAATTCCTACTTAAGCCTTTCGATATGTATTATGCCATTTTTACAGTAATTAATTATTATTATTGATGTAGTCGTGTTTTTTGTTGTTGATATTTTGCTATGCAGAAGAAAATATAAAAAATAAGACTGGTGGAAATTCTAGCTGAATTAATTAGTGCATCACTCCTTGTACCAAACTACTTCCCGTACGTTATAAACTTACATTACATATCTAGTATAATCATTAGCTTCTTATTGGTGGGAAAAAGACGGAAATGATGGAAAATGTATTGTGATGAAATCGCAACGGCTGCAATAATTAAACTACATTGTGATAAGGTTTTGTCCTATTTTTGTAGATAATTTATTAATATGTTACATTAGCGTAAACATTCTTACTAATAACGCAGCAAGTTGACACAATCTTGGCTGCTGTTTCTGTAAAAATACTAGTAAAAGAGCGATAAAAATTGTCAGCTATGAGATAAACCGTAAAAAGGAAATTTGCTGTATTACAAAAATTACAAGTTGGAATTATTTTACGATCTTGGCAATCATTAAATGGTCAAATAATATGAAAAATCAAGGGAACATTTTTTAAAAGTAGCTACGCTGTTTATACGATTATATACATTTGCCGACTTTTGGCTAAATCTAGTAAATAAATAAGTAAAAAATAAACAAACAAACTCATGGATTAAAATTTATTTCTACTTTCACCATCGTCTTTCCTAGCTGGCCTAGGTTATTTGCTACCATTTTTTGTTACCCATTAGATTCGAAATAGCGTAGTGGTTGCATCATGCATGTCAAGGTTTTTTCATCATCACAGTGCAATTAATTATTATATGGGTAATATATTATTATTATCAAACCAGATCGCTAAAATTTGCCAAGTACGAGTTTATCTCAGCCTTGCAAATTCAAACACACATCAACTTTACTACCTGGTTAACACATGAAATGAAATAATCATCAAACAAACATCAGGGAAATCTTGACATGAAGATTACTCAGAATGTTCAACATTTGATGCTGAATTTTTACTAGCCTTTATAGCAGCTGCATTCTACTACACATAACGCAGTAATAATTTCTCTCCCCGCGGAATGGAAAATTACCATCCGGAGTAACAAGTTGGAAATAATTGGAAGCCATGAAATTTTGATGACTTTAGGGTATTTCGTTAAATCTCACTCTTTTCCGGGCTTTTTCTTGCTGTCAGTTGTATTCTTTCCATTCTCTATGTCTAGTGGTCCCTCCTGACAGATGAATATTACTTAAACTCCAGCTCCTGTATTTTGATGTGGGAACTTCAACTTCGCCTCTCCACATGACACACTGAGGATACTTTACCAACAACATACATGCATATAACCCTGTATATTTCTCATTAAGGAGCGAACTTTCTGCGTACCTTATAAATACTTCATAGCGATATATGATAGATCGTGATGACTGAAATTAATACATCATAATAATGGTTGTAGTATAGGGTGTAGGGAGGGAGACTCCAAAGTCCATCCAACTATAGAAGCGTGTTTCTGATTGCCATCACTGTCGAGCCCTACTTTCCGTCAACTCGTCATTCTCGCTGAGCGTCTATATGAATGAGGTATATGCAAAATAAAATCGACAATTCCATCAAATATGCAGGGCAAAGATGGCAATATCTGTATATTTGTCTATAATTTCCTCCTTCTTCATGAATACTCTACCGTAAGTAATATCAATATTTATGTATTAAGTCTTTGTAAGTTCAGTCTCCTGACTTGTAAGTCTTGAAAGACAAAAAGACATTAAAACATTTCATACTCATACTTTAAGAACAGCAATGGTGAGAATATTATACCGCTCAAACACACAAACGTACCAAAACTCCTATCACAGCCTTTTCCGAAATGGTAAAGAAATGAGAAGCAACTAAAATGGTGAGTGAAAGGAGAAAGCAATCCCTACTACTATATGAATATTATTATTATGATTTTGATGTGATGATATTCGCTTGTTTCGGAAAAGACTACTGCCGACCGCTCAACCATGCCTTCTCCATTTTTATAGTTGAAATGAATAGTTTTTGTTGTTGTTGTTGCGTAATGTGTTAAGTGTAATAAAAATATAGTAGGAAACTAGACCGTCTCAACGGTCCTGTTTGAAGGGAGGTTACTTCCCTTACTCTTCTCTTTTTGCTTTCATACCCACATTCTGACCGGCAACATCACAATGTCATAGTCATACCAAACTACTACAATCAAACAGCCACGCGGACGATATCCAGAAAGGAAAACGATTTGCACTCACATAGGAAAATGTGGTGACTCCTGACTGGCCCATGATAATATTCTTGTAGTGATCTTGTAATGTGATATTACGTAAATAATAACAACAATTTTCCCGGTCTTTTCCTCAACGACAACGGCAAGCAGACACAAAAAAATGAACCCAAATACACAATAGACCAGCAACAGCAGTGACATTAAAGTAGACATGTCTGTAATATCCCATTCCCAAAAAAGAGGAAAACGGACGACACATCATGGCAAAGAGGAAAACGAGAAAATGGTAATGTATTCCTATCTTGTATTGTATTACTCTTGCTTCACTTTCTCCTTCTTGCCCTTTTTCCAGTGAAATTGCAAGTAGTACATTTGTATGTGCGTTTGTACTAGAACCAGCATCATTGGTGGCAAAACTTGTACTTGTACACCAGGTCGATTTTCATCTATTTTTTTCTGTCTCTTTGTTTGCAGCTCAAAGTTTATCCGCGTATGACTGCATGTGGGAACAGAATGTATGATGACGAGGATAAACGGGAAAGTGGTTGGAAGATTGTATGGCACATAATATGTACTTGTGCAATGGATATAAATGTTTATATGTATATGTACCTACAAACGTGTAATTTGTGTCGCTATGTAAGAGTCAGCTTCATTTAGGCTTGTACGAAGCTTTCTACATATGTGGACTTTATAGAGAAAAATGTTTTGCATAAAAAACTAGAGCAGCAGCAGCCGCAGCACAAACACAAAGGTCTTTACACTCTCCACAATCCAAAAGTTTCTCTTTCATATTCTCAATTCAAATAGAAAAAAATGGTACTTATTTTCAAAGGTGAAACTGGGAAAATTGTGCCTATTATTATTGCCACCGAATAGTGGATCTAAACTTGCTTGCAAACCACAACTTTTGTAGTTGAAGAGCCAGTAAAATGTTCCAAGAGCTTGAAAGCTATCATGAATCTGTGCACTATACATGCCTCTCGGTACAGATATACAATAATATAATTCTTGCGGACGCGCGCGTAGAAATATCTCAACTCAACAAATTTTTGATATGAATTGAAATTGCCACTGTTTCAAAGTTTTGCTGCTTTTCTGTTTTTTCCCTCTTTTGTGAAACTTTAGATAACAGAGAAAAAAAATCCCAAAGTAAAACGTTAATACAGTGAAAAGAAAAAGTATGTGAAAAGGTGGAAATGGAAAAGCAATCTTTAAAGCATACATATTATTAAGTGGCATGAAGGGAGGAAAACATAGACATTGTAAACAAAAACTGTAAGCATAACAATTTGAAACAAAACCATATTTGCTTATACCCAACGGACCGAATGAGCGAATTTTATTCTTTTCGCATTCTTTTCGGGTTCTACGAGAACGAGAGTGCATTTCTAACGTATATAACTTGGACGCTACGCTATGTACTAATGTACAAAATGTTTATATTCGCAGCTATTATTTTCTTCTTGAATCCCCCTACCACCTTACATGTTTGTCAAAGAAAGCATCTCTGGTGGCGCCGATAAAGAAGATGAGAAACTGTGAAAATGAAAGTGGTAAAGCTTGTACCTCGTAGAATACCTATTCAATCCAGAATATTTTATTGTGGAATTCCAGAAAAGGAGAAAGGAAAGGTTTCCAGTTTCTGTATATGCATTTCCCTATATAGTTGTTATTTTTCATCGGTTCTTCACCACTAGACCGCATCTCTCTAGTATGTACTTATGTTATAGTTATTTGCCTTGCCACGTGTGCACGTTGAAGCTTGTTATTGAGAGAGTAATACTTAACAAGGAAACACTGCAGTTTTCGTAAGCGCATAGGATAGCCATACACAGATAAAGATAGTGGGCAGTGATATGAGAGCCACTTTCCCCTTCCAAGAAATAAATGTGAATGAATGATAAAACATAAAAAGGCGATTTCATCGGAGCAAAGTGTACTGTATCCGACTGTGTTATGTGAAATATGCATGCCTATAAGAAGTGTGGTCATGTAACGCGTACTATATTATCTTACTAGCCCCAACTATTATGTATGTATTGATAGAGTCATATCACTTGCACTTTTTGAATTGAGTCTTATTTTTCCGCATTATAAAAATGAAAACGATACTACGGAAGTAATAACAAAGAAAATCGTAAATGGAGCCGAGGCGTAAAGATGAAAGGCGTGGCTGATGGCACTATTAGAATTGAAATTTTTCTTTCTGATGCCAACTAGCCAAAAAAAATATGTATGTATTCTTCTACAGCCTAAAACTTGCAGAAAACCCCGTTTTGACGTCTCAATTAGATTTTATTTCCTTAGGTTAAAGCGTGGGTAAAACTGTATCAGGAAATGATTTTAGTATTACATGTACTTTAACTCAACTCGTTTCGATAGTGACGACATTTTTATATAAAGCTACGTAGACGAAGTTTAATTTAGATAGTTTTCAGAAACCGAATAGATGTAGTAGTTTTTGGATAAATTTGTTTAATAGAAGTATAAATTGCTTATCAAAGACGTACAAGTCCCTAAACTGTGTTAGAGAAGAAACAGTCATCGGATCATCATTTCAACTATCGATCATTGAACTGAGCACCGGTGCAATAAGAAATGGTACCGTTTAATACCTAGAGCAAGTCGTAAAAAGGCCTTAAGACTGTAAAATTGATACACAATGATAACATTGCAATCCTTCTCGACAATGCAATGTTTTATATGAGCACATGCATTTTTGTATCACCGTTGGAAGTTCATGCCAAGGTTTATTTTCCAGTAAATGAACACACTTTGTAGCTTCTAGAAAGTAGAGTGTGCACTACTAAAATCTTTGACGTAGAAAAAAATTGTAAAAAGTCAAGTTGTCTAAAGATTAGCAAAAGTCTTGTTAAGAATAAGTATAATTAATTTAATGAGTAAATTGCATCATTGCTGTAAATTAGGTCACCACATTCAAAGAATTAATAGTGAATAAGTTTGTGTTAACCTTTTGACACTTTCAAACTTCAAAAATATATATATACTTACCTGCACTTGTGAAACAAAAACATTCGCTTCACCTTTGAATAATATTCTATAGCTCAAGGTAAACAATGACAGCTTCTAATCCTTATAACGGAATACTTCAGTCTAGAAAACCACATGAATGGATTCAACAAAATGGGTTGCAAAATGTTGAACACAACACCGTCTCAAAATTCTGCCCTTCATACAAATTCTATGTAGAAGGAGGTTGTCCTTTGTTATTCTGCTATTAATTCAATTCGTTTGAGAAAAGCTCAAATTAAATGACAGGACAAATTTTGATTAGCAATTCACACGTATGCAAATTGAAGAGCGTAGTTTTTCTATCCTAAAATAAGCTTCTCTAAACTCTTTTAACTGTCGTTTCAAAAATAAAGTGGCCCTCATCAAAACTACTTGAATGGAACACTAGTTCCCTTGAGGAGATCAACTTCAAAAGTTTTCCCTGTGCTATAAAAGAACATTATTTTCCTACGTCATCTGCAGCAAAACACGATAAGCAAGATGGGTTCAGCAGGCTTTTCATTAGGACGATGATGGAAACAAGCATGACTGTGAATAACGTCCTTGATGCAGTGAAGACACGCAGATATGTGCAATTACAGCAGAATGTGATTGCATTGGATTTTACATTTTGAGTACAAGTCGAAATGACACTTCAAGGATTGGAGGAGACTGAAGTAAATCCTCCTTCGGGCAATCCTCTCCTAACTTGCTGTGAAAAATGCTGTGCTGTCAAAAGATGGAAAATGGTAAGAAGAGATAAGAAATGACTTACGGATGGGCTCAATAATAAGCTACATAGGTGCGTGCATATATGATCAGTTCTGAAGGTATGTGTAAGGCATTATTGATCTGCAACCATACTTGACCACGCTCTTGCTCTTTTAATCTGTTTGATAAAAGTGCAGTTTGTTTAACAATTCCAAGGGACTGACTTCACACATACGTATTATGAATTTATAGAAGAGGCATGTATGTATGTTGTCCTTTCTCTATCAATTTCTCAATGAAACAGACTTTTGAAAAGGTTTTCAAAAGAAAGTCGAGAGTTATTTGGCGTACTCATCTTAAAGTGATTTTTAAATGAAATGAGGTGCAAGTTCTCAGTCAGCTAGCTATGTTAGTCATGCAAGCATACTCGCATGCACCCCACAGACCATTCACCGCTCGCATCTGATCCGATTTTTTAAACCAACCTTTTTTTCCTTTACACAGAAAATGAATTTAGTTAGCAAGAGTGAACTGAACCGGCGAACCATAAACGTAAACGAAGCTGATCCATCTTCATCATGATCAATATGATCATCATCCCATCCCGCACACCACACGCTTGTAGGTATCGCATGTGTATGTATCTCTAACACAGCCGGAGAAAACTGGCTGGTTGTAAGGAATATCCTGAGCAAAAGGGGGAGTAAAGAAGAAAGAAAGTAGACAAGCAAACGGGAAAGCAAAGATCTTACTCTTTGCGTCCATCAGCCAACCATCCCCGTCCAAAGTGAAGGAGCAGCAGTATACTAGCATCAGTGCAGCTCTGCATTACAATGATGTTCAACAAGAGCCAGCAAGTAACACTCAACTTTTGCCTTAAACATTTCCCCCTCTTTGCACTCTTTCATTTCCATTGTTGGGTAAACCACCTTAAATAAAATGTAATTTCTACCTTCATTGCACTACCTTCCCCACATAAATTTACACGATGTCCGTGTTTGCATTCTACCTACAGACACAACTATAAGAAATACATATATGACGGAATGTAATGGTATGTGCAAGTGTTGTAAAAACCGGTTACTTTTCAGTCAAAAAAGGAAAAGAGGTGCTGCAATGTTAACTGGTAATTTATAAAAGCACAGTGGTGGGAGTAGTTGCAATAGTATTCACGCATGAAAAGGATTATATTTCCTTGTAAGTCAGATAGAAGGTAAAACTGTGTAGCACCTTTTTTCTTTTAAAAGATAACTTTTCAGTATGAATCCAAGTGGGGGAGAAAGGGAATCCTTGTTGCTACTTACTTTTTCCAGATAAAAGTGAGCGATGATGATGGTGGTGATGGCATAGGGTTTGCAGAGGACTCATCATCATGAGGATTGAGAAATTATAATAAATTTTCTAGTGAAAGTGGTTGCAGTTAGAGTAGTAAATATAAGATGCCCATGATCATGACTAGATGACGATGCGGATGGTTATGCTAGAGATGGTGGTGGAATAAGGGAGGCTTGTTTCACTGTGTTGCTTGCTGGATTCAGTGCTCAGTCTTGATCTAACTGTGCTGGGACGCAGCTCGTTCAGAAGAATACAAAAAAGAACAGAGGAGGAAAGAGAGACGCATCAAAGTAGAAGAGCATCGCCACCCACCACCATTTCCCCATAGTGGTGCCTGTCAAGCTTTGTGTAGTATTTCTACCGGGTTTCTTCTTTCCTCTGTCATTGTTCTCTAAAAAAATTGGAAATTCTCTGTCTCCAACTTGTTTTTCTCTTCTCTCTACTCTTGTTGTCTTTTTCCTATGCTGCGGCTTGTACTGAGTACTGAGTGGATAGAGAAGCTTGCATTGTGATGGAGCCTCACTGGAAATAATTCACAAGAGAGAAAGTTTAAAAAAAGAGAATATAACAGGAAGCGTATGTTTAGTACTGACAAAAGTCTGTATAAAACTGTAAGAAAACACATATACTTTCAATTTAGTAGTTAAATAGTTATATGACCGTTCTTTATATGTTATATTTTCTCTAGTTTTTATACTATCCTACGACTTTCATGCATACCTTGTAACTGTATATCCATAGTACGCAATTACACGTAACAAGCATATTTGCTTAAAAAACGTTTCGATTCATTCACACACTAGTTGTTACTTCTTGTGAATGTGCAGTAAACTGCATACATGATACGTGTTCATCGAGCAATAAGCTACGGCTACATCAACTTTCTTGCCGGAAAAGTAGAAGACAACGTGAGAACTGCCGTTTTTCTGTTCCAGAGTTCTACTACTCGTGTGTTGAATCGATCGCTGTTGAAAAACGCGACTCGAAAACTGGTAATCTTTCCAGAGTGTAAGTTTTAATTAAACTAATTGCCTGTGAAGTGTTAAAATAAAAAGGAACAGCTTAGTGTGCATATGGACGTTATACATTTTAAGAAACTTGAAACCGACAAGTTTATTACAGGAGAAAAGCAATAGAAACGCAGTTTCGCAAACTGTAGTTATGGTAATAATAATAATAATAAAGAAGACCATGGAAATAATGTACATACATTTTTTTCTCGTTTCAGTGGAGAGATAACCAAACTTTTTGTTTTCCAATGAAATTCTAATTAATAATCAATAAAAATTTCATCATCGCATCCTTTAGCTACTACTTTCATGGTTACAATATTTGTGACTGAGTTTCCAACAAGATTTCTCACTGTCTGTATAGCTTTCACTTTACACGAGAGAACCTACTTCGTTGCACAATGCACAAGGGGGCGTCGAAGGTGGTTACTTTAGTTCTTTCATTATTACCTTACTTTGACTATGTTTACCTTGTATTCCTTT
>JAHZMZ010005296.1:0-20675 GCA_027743805.1 Lepidocyrtoides sp. E14
ACAATAAAAAAACTGGCGAGAGAAGGAGATGGAAAGAGAGAGAGAGAAAAAAAAGTAAAAAAAACTAACGAAAACTATTTACTTCTCAAGAAAAAAAACTATATTTGGTTATATCTGTACTTTCAAAACGTACAGAAACATTACAGTTTTCTCTTTCTCTTTGCGTCTTTTTTCTTGTTGCTGCCAGTTCAATGGACTTAATTCTTGACAATAAAGAAGAGAAAAAGAAGAGAGTCCAAGTTTCACATGATCTCTCTTATTATTTCCACTCTGTCCTGAGAAAAGTAAAAGAAAAGTCGAGTTTCTAGTAATTATGGGTTGCACGTACTTTTCCCTTCTTCTTTATCTACAATTTTTTTGTAAGTTGAGACAAAACGTTATTACGTACTAAATGAAAAGGTATAGAGTGTACACACAAGTATATCATTTAAAGCATCCACTTTCTCACTACACTTTGCCATTAAGGCATTCATTAAAGAAGGAAATTACATATTAGCTAAGCTGAAATCGAGTAGAGCCAGGAAGGCGAGTGCTAAATTCAGAAATTTATTATACGAGTTAACGTTGTACTACTGTTATAGACCTTTTTATTCTATCCTTCATTTACTATTCATAACAAAAAATATCATGTGTTTAGTATAAAATGATGATGGAATCCTTCACGTAGCAGCAAAGCAGTCACCATTTGTAGGTGAACAGGAGGAGCAAAAATGTGAATTATAATAATAATAATTTAGTAGTACAAGCTGGCCAACAGTACGAGTTACTCAGTTATTGGCGGTTGAAGTGTAAAATATATATGTGATTACTTGTGTGTAGTGCTTGTGTAATTATGGCGTGCCTGAGGTGCGTTACATGACGAAATGACTGAACGAATGAATGAATGAATGAAAAGAGGCAAACTAGTTGTTGGTGGTGGGAAAGAAGGGCAGAAAAAAGATGGAAAGCAGTCATGAATGCCATGTAAAAGGTGGGCAAATGAAAATGGAATGGGCTTGATTGAGTCATCAGTATTCAGGGACACAGTTCAATTACTCTATCTAATTCCCACACTTTCCTGCGTATATTGAAATGGATACGAGGACGATGATGATGATGACTGTAGCACACAAAGTGTGCGGACAAGGACAAAAGGGAATGAAAGAGAAGAGAGGAAAATGCTTTTAGTCGTAATAGTCCCAGCCGTTTCCTTCATTTCTTCCCTTTTCTTCGCCTTTCTCTGGTGTCTTTCTTCATCGAAATGAATACCAGCCTAGCAATACGGCTTGTTCTGCTTCTTTCCTCTTCACACAAAAAGTGGGTGAAGGCGGGGGATGAGAGAGATACTTACGCAAGCAAGCTCAAAGATGGAAAAGATCATCGTCTAAATACACATGCTTATAAAATGCTATACGCTGCATTTACAGAAATATCCACTACCTTTTTAGAAGTGAGTGACTTATTCAAAGAGAGAGAGAGAGAGAGACAAAGTTATTATTATACATTCCAAACTACTGCCTGCTAACAGCTCCGCGTTGAATGAGCGTAATGATGTAGTTTATAATATACACAAAAGAAAGATTACGGAAAAAAGACAGGATGCTATTAGACTGTAGATTCCACCTGAGTCTTCCTCTCAATGAGGTCACATTCTAACTATATTGAAATATGTACGTACCTATATGCATTTGATTACCCAGCAGAGAAATAGAGTGCTTAGCGAACATTTTATGAAAATATAATGACTCATACATACATATTAGAGCATATAGATACGCGTGTATGCATGTATTATGCAAAAGCATCAACATTCCAAAGTCAGTGAAGTAGTATAATGGGACGCTTCTAAATGAAATGATAAAAAGCTATTAGCACCCAGACAAAGACGTCTGTCTGCCTTTACGTTTTTCGATATTCACACCACCATTCCCTTGCTGTCATAAAATACAATTCGAAAGAAAAGCCAGAAAAGAGAGTCTTCATTTTTCATCATACTAGAGAGGAAGAAGTAACCTAGTGCAAGAAAAAAAAGAAAATTCGAGCGTTTTTGATAGCATAGCCGTGATGTAAAGAGTAATGGCCGACAACAACGAAGTCTGAATAATGCACGGTAATGGGATTTTCCGTGTTCCATCATTTCAGCTATGATTCGTGTCACCAGAGTTCCAAACGAGTTTAGAATAAGAGTTTATCGCACAATTCATGCCGCCGCAAAGAATAAATGCATTTATGCTGAAAAGGAAAATAATGTGCTTAATGCGCAGTTACTACACATGGAAAATCCTGATGATGAACACGTCAGCAAAATAAAAGAAAGCAGGCATTTAGAAATTGATCATATCTTTTTAGAGTTGGAGAGACGCTCCTATGATAAAAGTTTCATAAAATTAGAGAGACAATTTGCCCTTTTGAAATAGACATTACAGCATTAAAATTTCCGTTTTGATTATTCAAATCGAATGCATCAAACCTGATCAACGAATATGTTTTTTAAAACAAATTTTTAAAGATGAATAGTTGTGTGACTGAACCCAGATTTCATGATGAGATTGCCACAAAAATTTTGGAAATATGACAAGTGTTTTTCGAAGATATGTGCTTTTCATACTCCTACGATGTTATGAAGAGTTTTGTTTGCGCTTTGGATTAAATTATCTCGTTGATTCATTTTATGCATCGCACATTGTCTATGTGTATTTCTTTAAAATCATTCAATGTTATGCTACACTATTGAGAAGTATTCAAAGCATCTCGGCACCAACAACAAAACTTGTATTATGATGTGAACTTATCTCTCAACAGGGTAGGTTCAAAATTCTGTTTGTCGTATGCTATGACTTCAATATGTTATATGTATCGAGTTGTTTACTAGCAGAGATTGTTGACATGATGTAAGTGTTCGGTCAAGCGTTTATGTAGTAGTCTGAAATCTACAAAGAGGAATGACTTTTTTCCAATTTTCTTTTTCCGAGTACACATAAATACACAACAAGTAAGTACTGACGTAGGAAAATCGACAAAAATCAATATTTTTCTCATGCTTTGAATAGATGTTGCTTGTACATACAAACTATTTTGAGTACGTGCCACGTGCTTAAACTTACTTTGTACTTATTTACGCCAAGCAAATGTCAGGATGCCTTGCTAAAATCTCAAAACCAGTGATAACATAATGCATCCAATAGCACACAAGAGCACACATTACATTTCCTTTAGACGTTCCCGATCTCGTTGATTCAAATCTTATCACGATCGTCATTACGCCATCATCTTCACATCATTTTCTCCTAACTACATCACATTTTGTCAACTCAAAAGCATGTAATATGTGAGCACATGGATATATCTATATGGTATTTTTACACCACCAATGGTCTTATATGACATAATATGCACCACGTCATTCGCATCCTTCATCAGATGTAATTTAAATGCATTGAAGTATCCACAAAAATGTAAAATTGGCCATGGCCACTTACCTTGCCACAAGACACACTGGAAATCAGGAAGCATATTACCACCGCAGTGGCGGCTGCTGTCACTGTAATCACAGAGCTGCTTCTTCCTTTCATTTTCTTTCTCCTGCTAGTTCAGAGTAAATATTAAACTTCCTTCTCCTGAATGGAAAAACGGTTTGACAACCAACCAATGAGTGAAAGAACAGTCTGCTGCTCTTTCTTTCACCACCAACTCAGATCTTCCTTCTATCTAGAAAAAAAAACAAAATTCACTGTCAGGTATGTGCAATGTATGCTACTATACTACACACAGTACGAAAAACATTCCTTCAAGTTACTTTTCACTTGAATAGCTATCAAATAAACACATAGGTATACAGATAACATATTCTACGTGCAGTGTCTGAGATTTTTTTTACATTGCGGTGCTAACAGTTAATCAAGAATACCACACGGAATTTTTTTTAACCAAACCAGAGAGAGCTTTCTTTATGAAAAAAGAAAGCTTGTGTGCCTGATAAAAATATATTTGTGTGAGTTTTTCGTTTTTCTCCGGAATAATCATTCGAAGCTTTTTAGGCACGATGTTTTTTTTTCATTCCAAAATCACCTTCAAAAAGTCAGCTTTCACTTTCCGTTACTTCGGGGTGTTATCCTTAAAACATGAGTGGAAACATGAAGGAAACCTCTTCGTTAGTTTAAGTTAGAAAAATAAGAGAATGGAGAAACAAAATTATATATGCGTTCAAATGAAATAAGTAAGTAACCTCGTCTTCTTTTTTCACATCACTTCCAACCATCCCATCAATTATCACCGGTTGTGTAAAAAGTATATTCTGATTAAATTGAGTAAAACTTTGTTTCATTCTTTTTCAGTTACTTTTTTTCTCCTGTCATGAGATTATAAGCAGTAGTATAACAACAGCAGCATTAGAAAGAATTTCCCTAAAAAGGTGCAAATATAAAGAGAAAGTTTACCGTAGGTGTTTATACTTTTACCATGCAGACATGTTGAAACAAGTTTTTAAAAGAATGCATTCTTATTAGGCACGCCATGATTTCTTACTTTTTTTCGTGAGATAAAAAAATGAGCCTGTGTGATAGCTGGCGTATAAAGTAAAGTATTTATGCAAGTTGTTATAAATCTGTGACTGTAGGTAGAAAAGTGTGTACACACACGTAATGTATGCACGCCACAAGATTTCTACAGAAAGACAGCAATGGCTGGAAGTAAGCACGCTGTAGTCAGTAAAGTAGACAGAGTAGCAAACACAAAAACTTTCCAATCTGGGGAAAAAGTAAGAGTGTGTAAGTAGCTAACGTGACTCTTCTTTTATTTCATTCCCCTTTTCTCTCACTTCTTCAGCTTTGCCTCTCTCTGCATTTTTTTTTCATTTTTCTTTTTCATTTCCTATTCATCCGAATTTAGCAGAAGCAGCATCAACAGCAGATTTATGTAGGCCTCTTATTGCACACACAGCTTCATTACCAGTACCACACTGCTTATATAAACTTAAAAAACTAACAAAGAATCTCCATACACCTTTTTCATAAGTTGAGTGCAGATACCAGCTACCACGTTCTCATTCTCAATTCTCATTACACTTTCAAACCTTCCTTTTATTTAAAAAAAACACTGTTCATTTAGCATATTGAGCTTTTTGTTTCAGTCAAAAGACATGGAAAGTGTTTTAATGAGAGTGAAGTGGCAGAAAGTAGGGAGAAGCATTGCTGAAGCAGATTGTTTTGATTGTTCATCCGTACTAATAAAAAAAGGCATTTTTGGCGTGTAGAATTAGTTTTATCACACGTGTGCTCATACATACATAATGAAATATACATATGAATAGACTAAGTAATTGATCGTTTCTCATCAATAGTAGTATATTATGCAATGTTTCATTTGGTTTTTCAAATGAAATATATATGTACCCATTTCATAATGCTGTTTCATACAGAGGCTCAATGGAAAAATCAAGACAATGTAGATGAAAATTGAAAAGATCCAAAAGGGCCTTTTATAATCATGAAAAAGCTGGTTTGAGTACCACTTTAAGTGAAAACTATTCATTTGATTGCTAAGTATCTACAAAAGCTTGCTCATTTTGTCTGATTGCTGACTCGAAAAAAAAATCTCACATTTTGTAAATGCTGATGTAGAAATGAAAAAGGTAATCCACATATCTTATATGTATTCCATGCTAGTTATTTGCTTTGAGTGGAAATACTTTTTCAAATCAACAAAGCTTGATTACTCAAAAGGATACGGTGGTACAGGTACGTGTTTTTCTTCAAGCATTTCGTTGTTACGTACCAAGAATGGCATGCTGAATAATAAAATCTTAAGGTAGATAGCTAGGGTAGACAACAAAAAGATATTTGGAAAAACAAAAAGAGAAAAATAGTGTGCACATACAATGTTAGATAATATAATCCAATCAAATGGTCTGACAAAGCAAATGGGATTTACTTTTTCGTACAAATATATTTTTAGCATTGCCACCACCACTATAGTCAACCCTAATTTACGTTGCGGAAGACCCACATTGACAAATGGTTCAAGAAGCCTTTTGACTCCATTCCACTAGATATCCTTACATAACGAGCTTAAGAGCACAAAGTGGAAGCAAAATGTCATCAGTTCGTATCACCATACTACCTTAAATAATATACACTATACTTATATAAGTACATATGTTTTTAGTTTTTTTGGGGTAAAAATCGCATTTATTCTCTATCGGGCGCCTTGTGCACTGCGAAACTGTAATGAAGTGTATATTGCAATCATCTACATAAAGAAAGTAATTCCGTAGATGTGAGTTCCGTTCTATGTGAACGTGAACCTTTGCTGCTGTGTAGTATTCAGTTGGCGTTGGTCTGTATTATCAAATAAGAAAGAAGATTAGTACTCACAACAGTCAATGAAAGTGACTTCAACATCAGGAGGAAAGAACATGAAAAAGTCAGTAAAAATGAAAAATACATATATAAAGCACACAAGAAATGAAGGAGAAGAGATTCCATACAGACGTCTAATGTGTGTCTTAGCAGCAGGGGGGAATGAGTCGAGGAACAGGAAATCACCCTGATGAAGCCAAGTGTAAAAAATGTAAATGAGTGTAATTCGGTTTCCCGAGGCGAAAGTAGTAAGACTTTGTATAATAAGATGAAGAAAAAAGGAGAATGAGAATGAGAGAGAGAGAGCACACACACACATAGGGAAAGCAATGGTAAGGAACCTCAATTTAGGCAGTAAAAAAACCAGTGGCAATGGCACACTAAGACGGTTACGCGAACTACTACCACAAGCCATCACATAACTACTTTAACTTCATCATTTGAGTCAACTAAAGTGAGAACTGTACAGAGGATAGAAGATGCATAAGTATTTATTTATGTACATGTTTATATAAGTACCTGGCTATAGTTCCACTAGCTATCATTACAATCTTTAGGTATACTTTAGTTTTTAGCCAAGCAAACGCATAAAATTCAGTGGAATGTATGACTCAGTCAGTCAAGGCCTGATTCCACTTTCCCTTTTTACTACTTCGTTGCGGTTGGAGCTAGAAACTGCCACCTCTACAACAACTACTTATGCAACAGTACAAACAGTGATGATGACGTTAGCGGTTCTTGCCATCTTAAATTCATTTTATAGAGACATAATATGAAAAGTGCACACCGACTCAAGCTGCCAGTAAAATGCTTCGTATGAACGGTGAGTTTCGCAGTAGTTATAATAATACAACAGGACACTTCTTTATACTCTTTTTATAGGAGAAAATGTTTGTATTATGTCATGTGTATTTTTCGTCAAAGAAATGCATAATGGGATGTGCATTCAACCTAGCGCTCTCTCTTCGCAGCACCATCAGCAGAGGAAGCATCATCCAGTATATATTTTTCCAGTCTCATCACAAAACTTTCTAATGTACTCTGACAAGCTGAGATAGTAGAGCTTTAAGCGAGAAACTCAAGTCGAGTAATTTGTGCAGTCACAGCAAAGCCATCTCCTTTTTCTCCTTTTTCTTAGATCTTTCACTTATTTAACTTTGCTTCCAAAAAAGCCCACCATTCTTCTCCCTTAGAACATGGCGTTTTTACTGCTTTGGGTAGAATGAAAAAAAATAGAAACACAAGCTTTCTAGCTGCGAGAAATGCACATTTAAATTAGATTAAGCATTATTATAGTACGCTTTAGTGGAGTAGTCAGAGTGGAAGATTAGATCCTTTTTCTAGATTTGTCTGACGAGTACTTATAAAGTGGCAATGTAACTGTATTTACATTTTTTTCTGTAACTGTTTTTGTTGTCGTTTGTTATTCTTGTTTTCCATCCTTTATAAATACATATACAATATACGATATATTTACATTTAATCTAATGTAGCGGCAATGGTGGTGTAACCAGTGGAAAAGTAAAGCACAACACTTACATAATATATATCATCTCACATTGTACAGAAAAACATGACTTTGTGGTCATGTAAGTGGTTATAACGGAACAGTGATATTCGTAAATAATAGCAGAATGGTGACTGCAACAAATATCATGCTGTATGTTTTCTGGTGGACTATTATAAGTACTATGTGTACTTGCATGGCTTTACGTTATCATATTGTTATTATTATTATTAAGCTAGTTTTGGCAAGGAGAAAGGGAGAAAAAGAAAGTTGAAATGACTTTAATAATATTGCAACCGTTTATGCCATTAGGGTTGTCAGTTTATACGTAGTGCTTAGCAAAGTGTAAAAAATCTAGAAACTTTCTAGTTGAATTAACAATTTATGCACAAGGAAAAACATTGCTTATAAATCCTTTTGCTTCGCTAAACAGACTAAGGCATTCTATAAAATATGTGGTTGCGTATGTGGACTACGTGGTAATGGAAGATGATATGATGAAAGAGAAAAAAGTCCTACAAGTATACTTACGTCTGTAAGTAAAAGTAGCGAGAAAACGCAATTGCGATTACGCGCAAAAGAATACACACACATAATACGCTCCACACTTAAATATGCAGTGTACTTCTCTGTCGAGACGTACACAAAGTTTTCGTACTTCAAAACAACTACAGTGATGGTCGCAAGTAGATGTATGTAGCTAGGAAGCGAAAGCTGCAGGCCTTTGCAGTAGCAGTAGTAGATGAAGAAATACCCTCTGGATTTGGAATAAGACCAGTAAAGCCTTTTCCTGGACAGAACTTTAATACACACAACTGCAGTACTATAACTTGTCCGACTAGCCGGCTATCTCGGGCTAGTTTGTTTTGTCTGATGTCTGTACAAACTCTCTCAGCATTTTCAAAAGTACAGTATGAGTAGAGACTTGGCGTACGTGGTAGTAGTATTTACACAGTACAAATGTATGATAAAAGGTAGGTATGTACACATAATAAAGCGTTTTTAGTTTGGTCTGCATTACCATTTTCTGTGCAACAGTGCGTGTAACAAGATATACGGGCCAAAAAATTAAATTGTATGGTCATGATTACATCATCCGAGCCACCACATTGCCGCTTTCTTTGCCAGTTCTAAAGCAACTCGACTCAACTGTGCCATTATAAAGGAAATACTTTGCACGCCCTAATCAACTTGCTTTATGTTAAAAAGCTACAAATACAGTACAGAGTTCAGATTTCAACCAACTTTTCTTCTTTTTTAGGGCACGTTTAAAAAAACTGTCTGATTAGAATTTTTTTATGGTTATTACAAAGTAGCCAGTCTTGCATCTCAGGTAAAGTCACGTGGCGTAAAATTTTCTAGACACAGGCATAACAGCTAGAAAAGCACGTTTGCAGTTCCATGTGCGATAACAAAAGTAATTACGAATAACTCAAGTTTTGTCAAACCCCTGTGAACAATGGCAGTACAGACTAGTATCGATGGATAAGTTTAATGAAGCCACTAACGCTTCCCTGAGGTGTCGGGAACTGTGTGTAATAGTTCCGCCTAAATGGCGAGCAGCTTATAGTCCTGCCAACAACACGTACAAACATTTGTGTAATTTATTCTCAGCAAGCATGTTGACAAAAGCGTGCTGCTGTGATAATTTGTCTGAGTCTGGAACTTGTTCCAATGTCAATAATGTATAGGAGTCGTAGTAGCAGTAGTAATGGTAGTAGTACTTTTCTCAGAATGTGGCTGCTAATTAGATTGCCAGCTTTTCCGACTGAATGCCTTTTTTGACGCACACAGCACATACAGTTGGAAACTAATTGCAGAATGGCAATTGTTATTTGTAATACAAAATGGCTTTTAGACGGACGTGTGATAGCTAGATTCACCATTGCCTCTCCTGCAATGTACATAAATCAGTTTATTTATCTTACCATTCATAATGTTATGTAGTAGTAATTTTATCTGATTAGCAATTATTTTCACTCCACCTGTGACGCTGTCGTTGTCACAAGGGTTTTATCGTATTCAATACATTTATTTTCCCTGGACTATGTAATTATTTTGCTGTATTGTATCAAACTAAATTCATTAGCAATTCTTCTATTTCGCAAACATGTAGAAAGATCTGCCTGAATTAGCTCTTTTCAACAGTTGCATCTGTTTTTTTGCTTTGAAAACGGCTCAAAATAGAACATATTACATTTCTCAGTAAAGTAACAAGCCTCAAATTTATATTGCTGAGTGGCTATGTTTGTTTTTTATGCAAAGTAGCAAGGGGTAAGCTTATGTGTTGCCGATGTTGCTGCTCTTCTTATTTCTCTAGACAAATCTCATGTTTTTTAAAACTGGTAAAAGTAGTGTAATCCAGCTATTGTGTATCTTCTTCATCGTGCACTACAGCAAACATATACGTATACTTGTGTATTTCCGGTTCTGTAATCTTGTACTAAACTATTAGTCCCGAAAGGATGGAACAAAACCTCATCTACTAACAAAAGCTTTCCTGTGTATTCCTACTTACGCTAAAAAAATAAACATAGTACCTTACACATAAGCCATCTTATGTTTTTTTTCACGTGTGTCCATATTCTCATACTTATTATAAAATGGACCGGGTAAGCAGCTATTCATGATTACAAACTGCTAGGAAATGACTGAAACCTACAAAGTTTATATACTAACCAAGATGGAAAGTGCGCACACAGGAAAAATATTTACGTATGGAGAAAGAGAAAAAGAAGTATATATAATTTATTGCTTAACTTGGCATTTCTGCATCACCAACCCTAAGCCTACTGTAACTGTACAACTTCTTCGTCTTTTATGTACAAAGGAAAAGATGCATTTTTCTCTTGCTTTCTCTTTGGTTGATGTAACTCAATGTAAAAAGTAGGTCACAAACCTCCGTTTCAAAAAAGAAAATATTTACAATACGTGAGTTTCCAGCTGACGGTGTTTGCAAAGTGTGTAAGTAGAATAATACATAGGTACATACCTAAAAATAGGCTCCTCAGTCCTCACGTGAAGTACAATAACAGTGTACAGCCCAGAGGAGGAAATTCATGAATCATGATAAAGGAAAAAGTTGAGCCAGCGCTTTCTGCCACGTAAAGAGGAGTAATCTTTAGCATCAATTCAAAGTATTATGATGCTACTACTGTACGTAGTGTGTAGTAGTAGTGGCCTTACCAAAAAAACAAAGTGCACATTTTCATCTTGCAATTTTTATCTGGACTGGCCATGCAACTTTATAGTATTTTCCAAGTTTTATAAAATCTACTACAGCGAATGTATCTTTTGTTTCATGTTAGATGGGCGACTTATGTCGATATCTCAGTTACGAAAAAGCAATAGGCAACTCTATTGTAATCATAGATAAATATATCACCTGCGTAGTACACTGTTATTATTATCACTGCAGCGTATAATACACTATAATTTTACTTATTAGTTATTAAAGTGTGCACCACTCCCTCTTTATTTATTTACGTTTCTTGCAAGTGTTTGACTGGCTTCAGGCCTTCAAACTTGGGATATCACTGTTATTAAAGTACCGCTGTACAGTCCAAATAAATAAAGTCTACCAAATGCTGTTCTTCGCGCTTACCACTACTACACACATAAATGCACCCATTACTTGGTATGGGTCGTCATCTGCCTTCCGTTGTTCATCCCTTTTCCACACTCTTCCAACGGCAACATCATTTATCTGCCCCTGTATAATTCTGTCTGAAGAAAGCAAGTAACGGAGAGAGATAGAGAGAGCGTACTGAACAAACTGTTTCAGAGATCAATAATGGATAAATCCGGACAAGGATTTGGAAATGCAATTTGCCGACCTCGAAATGAGATAGGGAAAAAGGCTTTAGACACATATAATTGACTTTTCCTATCTCACTAGAAAAAGCACTTCCTCTGCTTTACCATAGTCACATTTACACACAAACCGCCACTGTCATTTCCTCATAATACCATTTGACCCTCACTTTTACTACGCATCGTTTCCACTCATTTCAGTGCTGTTACTTCAACAGCTACCAGAATTGCACATTAAAATACATTTATACGGAAGGAACATTTTAACAAGTAAGTGAACCGAAACGACACAAAGACAGGCCAGAAAAAGGAAATATATGTGTGGAGAAAGACTCTATTACAAAGTAATACGCAGGGAGATCTATCAGAAGATCCTATCTTACCATACAGCCAACACATATTTCTATTTCTACCTCATGAACACACACACACACATACAAAACAACATTTGGCATCTTATTCAGAAAATGGAAAGGAGATGCACCACACTTCGCTTCAGCACTCCTTCCCTTTCATGAAACATAACATAGAGCTACATATTATAAGCCACAATAACTACCGGAGCGAAACGAAAAGGCCCTTGTTTCTCTCCCTCTTGGAAAGTGAACGGTCAACTTTTTGGACATCACAGACAAGTTTAGGGCATTTACTTACATTACTTTAAGTTAACTTTTGAGTACCTCTTGCATTTGTGCAGCAGGCAAAATAGTGAAAGTAAGAACAATCAACCCATTCAGGAAAACAGTAGAAGCAGAAAACGCTTTATATATTTTTTTTCTCATTTTTGTTGTAGATGTTACTTTGCTCCTGCTACGAGGTTACTAACTGCTGACTTGTCTCAAGAAAAGAATTTGTAGCAGGAACACACACTTACATATCAACACACTGTATCTGAAAAATATACAGCTACGCAAGCATCTTATTCCTCTGCCCTAGCTTAAAATATCTTTGAACGCTGACATTGTGCCGCTTTTCCCTCAAATCTTCTGTTATCATTTTACAGGCAACAGAAAAGCACAAGCCAGCCATGACTTTCAGCTTTTCTTTCCCTGGTTTGGCCAAGCCAGGAAGGCAAGCAGCAAACAGCATGTATGCTACAATTTTTTGGATGATGGTGTTTGGTTACAGCTTACAGTCAGTAAAAAGTATTTATGGACTCAACTTTCAACTCTGCGACTAGAACCCATTTTATATATTTTCATTTCATATACATGTTATGTAGAACATTATTTTCCCGTGTTCATGAATATGCCGTTGTTGTTGTTATCAGCATTTCTTCTTCCAAGCAACTAGTCTATACAAAATGGTGAAATACAGTTTGTCTCACCGCAAAAAATGTATAACGACACAAGTTGGAAAAAGAGTACATTGTCCACTGTCACGGTCACTACTTTCGTAATGATAACGTGCGGTAGTAGATAGGTGTATTATTATAACCATGTTATCCGGTTAAAGAACAACACTCTTAAAAACACCCCGAAATTCTGTTTGCTTTCTCTCCATTAAGATATTTCGTTTTATGTGAGTTTAACACTAGTGTGCCCCAAACCGCTGCTTTCTCTATTTTTCCATGTATGAAAAAAACTAAAAAGTACATGAGGACGGCATCAGTAACGTATTTTGTGTTCGTTGTTGATATTGAGAGATATGTTCATTGGTAGTAGGGGTCGTCTTGAAATAACGCAGTAAATCGAAAAGAATCCCAATGTGACATCCCCTTTTATTCATGAGTGCAATTTTCTCCCCATACTGTTTCTACGTGTTTTGCATCGAATTATCCTATAAGAGCGGAACGAAATCGACTCGATAGTATTTTTTTGTAATAATATATATACATTATTATTATTATAAAATAGAGTTACATCGCTCACATCAAGTAGTTAAATGCATACCCTTATAGTTGATAGTGTACGAGTCAATAATAGAATAGTGTGGCAGGCTGTAACTCATTATACATAAGAGTAATAAATATAAGTAGCTCCAAAAAGAAGAAGGTTGTTGTATCGCACATTATTTTTTTGTGCAGAACTGAGCTGCTCTCAAATGTATATGTGTCGTACAATTACCGTCATAGCCATACGGTGACGAGCAAAAATAATAACCATACTAACACAAGACAGGCTTTGAACTTTTTACGTAAGCAATAGTGTCATGAATATATGATGAAAAGAAAAATCTGATGGAACTAAAATGACAGAAAAGACAAAGCAAAACATGCCATTATTGACATATATACAAACTCAAGTACATTACACAACCACCAATAAGTGTGCACGTTGTCAGTTTCATTTTTGTTTTTCCTTTCGCGTGTACAAGCATTATCGAATTCAATTCGACGAATTGACAATTCAATGCTCAATCCTCACAACTGTACTGTCTGTTCAATAAAAAAAAAGTTGGAGTTGTTCTACTCGGTACTTCAACTTTACGACATGAGGACACGAGAGAAAGCATTTTGACTGAGTTACTGCCAAAGTCAATAAATGAATGCAGCTTTGATCACGAACTCTTGTATATGAAAGAAAGCTGCACGTAGAGGTCAGCAACAGTGAAATGGCGCGTTTTGCTTTTCTGTTTTTGATGTGAATATTCAAGTGCTTTTGCTATACACGTTAAAAGAAATATATAGATTTTACTTAACAGAGAAAATATGGACATCTTTTGATGTTTGAAAGAAGGAAACAAAGATGACAGTTGTGGTCAAAGTTTGAAAGCCGTTTTGTGATAAAGTAATGGTACACGTATGAATGGTTTAGTATAGCGCACAACAATTCAATGCAACGAACGACTACTTTAAATGTCTGTAGCTGCACTCCTTTTGTGTTAAATGCAAGTATACGTGTTTTACAAACACATACATAATACTACAACAGCATGCACACAATAAGCCATTTAAGAGTTCTTGAGTTTTCCTCCTTTCCTTCCTATACCACATTCTCACTTTGAAACTTTTTTTCATATCCACTACCATTGATGACGACTCAATAGTTGAAAATATTTCTCAATATCCTCTCTCCCTCATCATCTCAAGCTCAAGTCATTTGCGTTTCCTGTGTTGAATGCAATCCAAACCGCGGGAATCAACTGCATACCTACTTCACAGTCACACTCACCACCAGACATGCATGATAGCTGAAAGAAAACAGAATGAAGGAAATCGAAAAGATAGATTTTCAAAAGACGACAAGAGATATTCTGCTGCACTGCAGCGCAAGTACTTTTGGAGGGAGAGAAAATGGAAAATAAGTAAAAAGCAGCTTTCCATATCTTTCTCTGATCTTTGACTACACGCATCTCGACTGAATGCCGATTTGAAGAATTCCAGCCATTTCAATGGAAAGAATTGGGCATTTGCATATAAATGTTGTAGTGTAACATCGCTCAAGTAGTACTTGTGGAATACCCATGTACTTATAGATACAAGGAACATTACAGAATAGAATAAGCACCAAATGGTTATAATGGGTTTTTTCATGCAGTGAATGCACGCAGACATGCATACTACTCAATAAAAAGTAGTTTGAAATCGTGCGTTACGTTTGCTTTCACTTCTACAAGCATTCTTACTTTTTTATTCTTTTTTAAATTTTAGATTTTTTCACGGTGGCGGCACACATACATACTACATAACTTCATACTTACTTCTACATGCTATCATCATAATGCTTCGCTGTCGTCATTTATTCGGTAACGAATCAGGAAATCGAATTTGATACCTACCATAAGTAAAGTGTGTATAGAGAATGTAAGCATTATGTACATCACACGTGTCATACAGTGAAAAGATCAATAACGATCATTTCTTGCAATTCTACCGAACGAATTGTTAAATAAAAGTTTTTTACCATTGCTACATTGCTACTGTACCACTGTTATCGTTCTCTCAGTAATATGTCTCCATGTGTTGGCTATATTTTTACGCATCGTAAGCTCACGCACATTATCCAGCCAACAACAGTATCTTCAAAACATATCTACCTATATCATCTCAGGCCAGCACTATTACGCCGAGCGTGATATTAAGCAGGCAAAGTGTTTTCCAGTAATAATGTATTTTGATATACACACGCACATGCATACATTATGCATGCAAAATGTTTTTAACGGTAACCCGCAGTCAACCGACAAGCCTATAAGCTTGACTGCATCCTCCAAAATTTTAAACCTCCAAAGAGTAGTTGAAACCTGATGAAGTAAACCTATCTGTTTGCTTTCACACACTCTTATGAAGATAACGATATGATGGTGGTGTATATTTACACAGGCAGGAACAAAGTGACAATGTCGAATGGTTTTACAACGGTATACGTTGCAACAGCCAAGTATTATTTTCTCTATTACTTTATTCTAATGATATTTCTCATGCATCCTGGTGCTCTTCTGATGCGATGTAAAAAAACAACACTCACATGTATCCAAATGTGCATAAAATATACACATTTGTTGTGTTGGCTCATTTTGTTTTTCTGGAGCTTTCCTAGACTGCTAAATTGCGTTTTGTATGAGCTTTGATATTATTTTCCTACCATTCATTTTAGTACTTTCACCTTGCATTGACGGTCGCCAACGGTTCGTGTTTTGTAGCTGCTGTTGTTGCGACTCGCAACTGTTGTTCAGTTCCGTCATTGTCCCAGCTACCGTCATACAGTGGTCGTTGTTACGCTTTAGTTCCCACAAAACTTGCTATATTTTATCAGTCATGAAGAGAGACCGACTGAAATTACGAAGACTAAACGAGTACATGCATGGAAAAAGCTAGTGGCAGTAGCAGGAAGAGAAAACTTCACGATCATAATCATCATCATTATCAAAGGGAATGGAGTAAAAAGTACGTGTTTTTCTACACAGGAAAATAAAACAACGGTCTATGGACTAACCACAGTCAAGTCTTTTTTTTTCGCTCCGTAACACGTTTACACGATAACACTTTTCTAAATAATGCTTGCGCTTGTCGTGTAGTCGTTAACTTTCCTGGCGCTGCTGCAAGCAACCTCTAGATCCGTTTTATAAACACTTACCTTTACCTTCACCTCAAATGTGTACTCATGAGCTCGTAAAGTCTGCATCCCTACTCAAAGCTTGTATGTTCTTATGGTTGTACTGCTAGAAAAATCCTATTACGTAAATGTAAATGACATTCACATATATTCTTACTAAAGGAAGAGTAGCAAGCAGCGAAGATGCAAACACCAACATATTGTGTAAAAAGCGCTTCTCCCACACATATTATTATTCAGAGGTAAAAGTCAACGCTCTTGTCGTGTGGATGAACTATACGTACATAGTTTCGCAAGCAGTAAACTTTGAGACTACACACAATTACAAACCCACGCACATGACGTTGTTTGCCAGCAACTTCTTCTTCTAGGAGACTTTGATGACTATCATTAATATGCATATATGTTTATTAAACAAACTATACTATCTGTATTAATAAGTCAATTTCTTTTTAATTTCACAAAAAGTATAAGGCAACCTGGAGGAAATTTGCTTTTGAATCTTTCGTGATAATTTCTTAGTATTTATAAGCGTGAATTCAAAGCTGTCTTTTAGCTTATGCGTGTGTATTTTAAGCCATACTTTTCCAAAGTTTCAGGAGAAAAACTTCAAAAACAAATTTACACAGAAACGTCAACTGTTGTAACGGCAAAACAAGGCTTATTATTTATTTACAATGTTTACCTTTAGATGGGGTTTTCGTATGAGATTTACGAGAATGGAAACACACGGGCGGAAATGCAGAAAAAAGTTTTGTTCTTCAGAGCACGAATTTGGGTTTTTTTTGTAAAAGTGCGTTTTCTAGCTTAAGATATAGCAGCGCGTAATATTAATTCATTACACGCTAATGGGAAGTCATAATTCAAACCTTGAAAAAAAATCACTTTACTTTTTAAGTGAAAGTGAATGCGCTTTTCTTGTTAATGTTGCATTCTTAATGAGTAAAATTAATGCTGGCATATTTCAAATTATAGCTGACGCAGTAGAATAAGCCAACGTGTCTCCTTATCTTGAATATTAAATTGTTTCTTAAAACTAGGTACAAAATTATAAGGCTGAACAGGAAACTTTTAATAAATTTAGTGAATAAGCAAGCTAAAAATGCATTTCGTACTCCCGCATCTCCCCTTCGTTATCTCCCCAGAGAGATAAAAAAATTAGTACGGCTGGTGGTGATGACAGTGGTGTGTGGTGCACTATAGCTTGCCTAGTATAGATATATTTATTTTTTGATATTTGAGGGGCTGAGCTGCTTCTGTGAGTTGTAGCAACTGCATTGAATATCTGCACGCATACGACCGACCAGCAAATAATTGCTACTTACTATTTAATGTTGGTAACTCACACACGCACGAAAGCCTTCTTTTAGGAATCTCTCTTTTGAAAAGATGAGAATTCAAGAATAATTTGTATCAACGAGAAGTTCTCCAAATGAGAAATTTAAATGCATTCTTCATTCATTCACTTAATTTTTGTGCACTCAAAGTAAAAAAAGGAACTCTCTGTATCTACATTGCACAAAGAAAAGCAAACTTGCTTTCACTCGGAATACACCATTAGTTGTGCATAATAAAAGGGCATAATATCATAAAGTAGAATGCAGCAAGTGGAAAAAATAAATATTACCTCCGTTTCGGATAAGGAAGTTTTCTATAAAAAAATGTCATTAAATAATAAGCTTGTGCACCATGAATGTCTTATTTCCTTCCAGTCCGCCTACTTTATAGATGTGCCGTGGAAAAGCTATTAAAATGCAGCTGTTGTTAGTTGAACGTTCAAATAGAATTTCCCGACAAGGTTTCATTGAACAGAAGGCAAATATATATGTGCGTTTGTTAGGTGGTGGGAGTATGAGAAAGAAATTGAGTGAGGGGGATGGTGGTGTACGTGGGACGAACAAATGTCGAAAATTTCAAATTTTCTTCTGAGCTATGATCACGTACAGAGCATTGCTTCGTGATCTTGTTAGTTTTGTCTCTCACCACGCTCCCCTCTATTTTCACAACTAACTCCCTCACAGGCTTTAAATTTCATCATTATAAAATGCAGCAGCTTGCCATACACACGCAGCATACATAGTCAAGTCAATGTATTCATTTGGAAGGTATGAAACGCACAAAAAAGAGCACAAAAGGAATACAGAGAATAAAATGTAAAATATATTTTCTACATCTAACACTACACACATGGAATAGCATGGGAACAAAGAAAGTACATTTTCAAAGCTCGACCTCATCTTGTAGACGTATTCTCAATAATAAGCGACAAATGAGGGAAAGGAACAGCCAACAGCAATCTCATGTAACCTGTCACTTACTGACAAAGTTGAAAAGAGCGCATACCTCACAGTTACTACAATCACCTTAACTTTGCAGTTTTCTAAGATATTTCCGCTCCTCTGAATTTGATATGTCGCACTGTGAAAGGTAGGGAAAACCAGCAACTTTCACTGCATTTTCCTTTTCTAGGAAAAGAAAATGTATGGATCGAGAAGGAGGAAAAAGGTTAATGGTATGAGACTTGACGTGAGCCAACAGCCAACGTCCATTATCCACATTTATGCGTAGCGTCTTCTGTAGTCAGGAAAGTTTTGAATTTTAACAATATACAAAATGAGAAACTCATAATGAGTTTGGGATATAATAATGATAATCAACTTCTCTTGAAGTTTATTACATCCCACACCTCATCTCTTCAACTTTTCTGTTCGTGGCAGCTGCAAAAGGAGGAAGAAACAAAGCATAGTATTGTAGTGGTGCAGCGGTAGCAGGGTGACTGTACGCAACTTTAGTTTTTTTTGTTAAGCGCTTCAGAGGAAAAAGTAAAACTAAAGAAACATTTCATTTAGCCAGCATTCCTTACAGCATCTAACAGAATATAAAATTGTAGAGTACGCACATTCTGAGCAGTTGAACAGTAGATTTGTTGATCAGCTGTGTATTTAAGAATAAATTATGCTTGATTAGTCTGTATATGAAAGATGTAAAAGCACTTTGAGAAGTCATGCAGCAAAGTACAAAAAAAAAAAAAAAAAAAGATTTCAGAATAAAATCAACTCGCGCACACGTTACATTTTTACATTACATTTTTGCTAGCTAAAAGCATGCAACTCTATTTCGGAGAGTATGTTCAAATTTCTTTTTTGTTTTGTGTGTAACAACTACGACAAATATGTGCAGTGCTCTACTGAATATTATGTCTACTGATTCGCTTAGGAGGAAAATAGAGAAAGTCTTCGCGAAATAGAGCGATTTAAAAATTTAGTTCACGGGAGTTTCAATAGTTCATGCCAATGGCTATATTAAAAGCAGCATTAGCAGAAAAAAACGAATACTTAACTGTACCGAAGTGGTGGGAGCATTCCATGTCATGTCATGACGAGAGAGATTGCATAAATATTACTTTTAAAAACGTGAATGACCGTTGGTCGTAAATGTACTTTGACTTCAAGACTACAACCAGTGGGGAATAATTTCTTATCCTATAATTTGAATCTCAATAATAGCATTGTATTCTCAGTCGTTTGCTTAAAAGTCAGTAATAATCATAATCGTATTTTATGTTGCATGTTATTCCATGCTTTAAAAACATTCATGCACTGTTTTGATTATATCACCACCACGAATCAACCTTTTCCTCTCTGCAAGTACAGTGAGTAGCACAGGAACTGAGGTGATTACGTGACATAATATTTCAATAAAAAGGAATGACTGAAAGCCGGCCCAGTTGGGCACATTTGTCTTTAATATTTCTATTATTTTTTTGCCGTAACACGAAATTAAAAGCAAATATATATGGTGCGCAGTTACATACATATTTTGCCATGTTTTATTGAAATACTGCATAAATAGATTAAATTTGGTTAGAGCTGAGCTACAAATGCCTGTTCAAGTAGAACAAGTGCATTTTATAAAGATGGATAGAAAAGCGGATAGTCGTAGTAGCGATAAGTCGACACGACATGTTTGATATAAGATAGCTAAATCCATTTTACTACCTTAATCCAGCGAAAATTGTGTAAA
>JAHZMZ010005297.1:0-11277 GCA_027743805.1 Lepidocyrtoides sp. E14
ATATCATCATATCATATGAATGGAGAAACTGCACCGCCTTGTTATTCAGCACAAGCAATATTTATTCCATACTATCCAAGCAAGTGAAACTAATTACACCATTTCCATTCAATGCATGCATGCATATATTGTATCTCTCCTTCATCCAATTTCCAATCCGTTATTTCAACGAAACCAAGAGTAAAGGAAAAAACAGATGCCGCTGCAAAATCAAGAAGGAAAAACCCCATCCACAATAAAACGAGAAGAGTGTAGACTCAAATTAGTAACTTTCGAATGCGTATGCGTGAACATTAACGCCATTACTGATACAAAGAAAGAGAAGAAGTCTTCATTTACAATGCATTAAAGCTTTTCTTTTTTCTTCATATCTCGGGTCACGGAAAAAATGAATGGGTTAGTCTGAAATTCAATCCCAAGTGAAATCTTGACCTAAGGTGTCTGCGTGCAAACTACGAAGTCAATGTTATGATAAGTAAAACATAAGAATGCATTGTGTTAACAGACAGACAGGCAGACATAAAACAGACAAGAATGCAATGCGAGTAACTTTCTTGCTTTGCATTCGAAAATTAACAACCCTAACTCTGTTCCCTCTTGCCGTTGTTGTTGCATAAAAGATCATAAAAATAGATGCAAAAATCGAAACTACCTGCCGTGCCGACAAACTAACTAAATCCAAAGCATACATAAAATGGTATCCTCTTCTTCATCAATATTAAAATTCGCTATCATGCCTCACCAGTACTACCACCACCGCCACTTTACAGCAAATCACCTACCCAACTACATACTGCATACATATTATTTCCCCTCTTCACTTTTAGCACGGTAATAGCCAATTCATCAGTGATGGTACTGGTAGTGTACTCGCCACTCCACTCATGAAATCGTAGTCACTGTTCACTCATACAAATCTCTTGCTAGAAATGAACAAACTTGTAGTAGGAGGCACTCAGAAAGATTTCCATAAACACTGCATGTAAAACCTGTGCTTGTGTTTCGTCGTCGTTTTTCATGTTAATATTGTCCTTTCCTGAAACTTTGTTTTAAAAGATGCTAACGCGAACACGACATGCATAAAAATAAAAATTTATACCCACTACACTACTGACAAGTGCCAGTTACCAAACAGCAGTAGCTACAGCTAAACTAACTACTTAACTGTTTTACTCTTTTTGCTGTGCAGTATTTACCAAAACTGCATTATGTATAAGGGGTTGTACGTATTACACGACAGGCTAATTTTAAATTTTCATACAAGCACCTGCAGGAACATTCTCTTTACAGTCACTGTAAAACATTCTGAAACTGAAAAAAAAACTTTCAACAATAATTGTCCAGTCTATGCATTATGCTTCCTGACTGAACTTCTCTGTAAAAATTTGAAACATTAATTCATTGTCAATAGCGTTGCTCTCTACTCTACATCTTAATAACTTTTGTAGAGTATAGTATAGTACAGTACAGGGGCTGTAGCAGAGGCAGTGAAAAACTAATGGCAATGGTCATAATAATAATGTCATAAGAATAATCTTAATGGTCGTTATTTACCAAAGGAAACAAAACAGGCATACGTGCGTCTCATTTGATTTGTGTTGCTGAAGCATTAAATATAATTAATACGCTATGCACTTATTGCATTGCATTGATTCTTCTGAGACTCTTCCACCATTATCCTAACACTAGTATGAGCGTATGAGGACACCAGTTTCAGAACAATATTGTCTTCGTCAAAGCAATCGTAGGAACAAAAAAAACCATGTCAGTCTACAGAGCCAACCAACAACATTCTTCACTATTCTCTTTTTTCTTGTCGTCTGCCTGTATTCATTCACCTCTTCTCTCTGAAGAATTACAGAATGTGTACTCATCATTAGCAGGTAAACTTCAACAAGTATACGCTACACACACATTTCATGTTTTGCAATATTATGACCAAGGAATATGATTAAACAATATTATATACCTTTAAACATTTGTCAGTAAAGGGAAGATGAAAAGTAGATTCCGTCTTTGTCGTAGTAATATACATACATTATTGCATTTAAACGAGCCTTATTCGTTCATTCCATATATCTTTTTTATGATTCCTTCTGCTAGTAACTGAAATGTCGATAAAGTTCTTAAAGAAGAGCAAAGGTCTGAACTGAACAAATCAGCACAACATTCGGCAGTGTGCATGCCGTTGCAGAAAGAAACTGCTCAGTATTTTGTTGGCAGCAATATAAGCAGTAATAAACTTTTTTATTGGGGTAACATGGGACTAGTGGTCCAGTAATAAATTTAAAAATATCATTTTCTTAATATTTTATTAACTTCAACTGGAAGATATTGTGCACACTGCACAGTAAAGCCCAAACATCATGCTAAACAGCTTTTGCAGTCCATAAAAACTTGGAAATAGGAAGAGGTGTGTGTAAGCGCACCTTGTACTCGCGGTGGCTAGTTTAATATTCGAACTGAAAATTGCATCGCAAATCGCAACAAATATTTTCGAATGCTACACGGGGTAAAATAAATTGCCCCAAAAATATTTTGAAAATCGCATGAACATCAAAATAAATGTTCCCTGCTGCAGAGAATACGATTTTCAAATGCTCCTGCGAGTACTTATTTTACCCCATGTATTCCTTAGAAAATGCAAAATTACTGAAGTTTATATAAAAGCATGCAAACCACAGCAAAAATTCTGGCTAAGGCCGGTAAAAAATTCGAACCAAGTTCCATTTTTCTGTGGTAGACCATAATTCAAAACAAATTTGTCATAAAAAAGTAGCTCATATGAATGTAATAATTTCTAGTGTACAAACGGACATGCAGCGTAGATTTAATCATGACTACTTGCCAGTGACTGCCTGCACTACTAAATTTTCAGCAGTAAAACGCTCACTACTACCACTAACTTACGAGCTCAACAGCAATGAACAGCAAGCAAGCAAGTTTTGATGGCGTTGCTGCTGCGCTGCAAAACATGGTAAATGCTGAGAAGTGGTGCATGGATTGCTTAGTAGTATTTGTGCGTGCGTGTGCACTTCATGTATCAAGTTCAGTCTCTCCGCCGCCACTGCTCTTCTCTACCAAAACTAAAACTCTCCAACAACTTATTCAGTGGTTTTTTAGCGACTATTCTGTATGCTCGTGTAAAAGACGAGAGTGTCCAGGCAGGCACACAAGCTGTATTTTAGCAAGCAAGAGTGGTGAGAGTTGAAAGTGTGTGGAAAATCTGCCTTTAAAACCGAACCGGATGATCTTACTATTGCGATCTTTATGCTTGGTTCTTACAGTCTTCTAACTGCTGCCACAACAGCAACACAACAAGTCAGTTTGCCACCTTACTTAGCGTTTTTACCATGCAATCATTGCCATTGCACGTAAAACTATGAGCAGAGAAGAGGAGCACACGTCAACCAACAGCAGCAGCAGTGTAAAATCAGCAGACAGAAACAGAAACTGAGGCTTTCCATTGCATTGCCCTTGTTTCGTGTTGTTTTTGTATTTGCATCATCCTCGTTCTCCCACTTGCATTTCCATCGAAACTCTATAGTAGCTCAGTGTCAACAAAACAGTTCAACTCTTCCATCGAAATTCTTTTTCCTCCTCTTCCTTTTTCGTTTAATTGTTCGTAGTGATTAAAAATGTAGTTAAATTTCTATCGTTTTTTTTGCCCTCTTATGTGAACCTCTTGATTATCGTTTGGTGTCGATGATGCAAGAGAATGAAGAGAAAACGAGCACTGTCTACAATTACTACTGTCATTGTGAAACAAACAATCGGCAATTATTTGGAGTTGCTACCTTTACCACCTTAAAAAACAATTAAAATGTCACCGTTTTCAACAAATCAACTACGATGGGGGTACTTAATAATGTTCACTGACTAAGTGTGTAGTTGTGAAAAAAGGTGGTTTTGAGGATTTAAGTAAAAAATGAAACTTGGAAAAACTTTAGCGGAAAAGATTTATGTGGACAAGTAAAGTAACTGCAAAGTCCAGCTAACTAGAGTAATGAACGATTGGTTTTGGACAAATTTAAAAAAAATTATTTACCATGAGTCATCACTTTTCGTTTGGGAAAAAGAACAGTAAATATTGGTTATAGTGTTACATCATCGAGATTCATTTATTTTACCCCCTGGACAAATATTGAAACAATTTGTGTAATTTTTCTAAATTTTTTTCTGTCCAATTAATTCTTAAATCAGCATTATGAATCTATAAAACGCTGTAAATTGAGAAAATTCTTTTAAAAGTTAACACGAGCTCATCACGTTTGAAGCCACAAAAATAATGTACACATGTGAAATTTTGGTCGCCTTTTAATTGCCTTCCCATAAAGTTTTACTCTTGATATTAAGCAACTACCACAACAACAATACAATCTTTTTCTCCGGATCTACTCAACACTTAACCCTGTCTGTTTATTATAAAAACGCGAGTATTTTGTGCTAACTATAATCACTCTTAGAAACAATGGCAATTGTTTCTAAATCATTATGACAATCATCAAAGAGTTACCGTAAAGTGTGTCACTGTATTGCATGTTGAATAAAACAATTTGAGAGTATTTTCATGAAATCATTTACTATTTTTTATGTACCCTTTTTCGACGATTTCTTAATGACACGACAGTTGTGTGTTGTATTTTACGACAATTTATTTTTAATAATCCAAATATAAACTGAGTTTACCGGAATTGCAACTTCAATAAACTAAATTGTATGAAAGACGTTGGAAACTCTCGAATTTTTCACTCAAGTGAAATTCATATTAGAGATTAAGGGTCGAAACTTGGAATACAAATGAAAATTATATGAGCAAATGAGTTTTGAAAGCTTTCATCAGACATGTTGATAATGCTGTGTTAGTACAAATGTAGTTAAACAGTAAATACGTTAGATGATGATAACCATTAACTAAATACGTAAACATTTTGATGAAAAAAGCATACACTTTTAAAACATTGAACATTCCAAGCCTTCAGGTTTCCACACAAAAAATGGACCGCTTACAAGGACACGATGAACGTATAATACCGTTTTGACTTTGGTCCTTGTAAATAAAAATGTTGTTTATATTGAATTGTAGTTGATTTCAATGTAAACGCTGAAAATTTATCACTTATTGTCGTTTATTTTACTACACATAAGTACAGTACTTGACTAGTACAAACGGTGAACAAGAAGACATTTTAAAAGAGCGACTTGCTTGAGAAAAAAAGCTTCAATCTGTTTCTTCTTGTGATATCCATATTATCTATTCATGGAAAGGAGACTTAAAGTTATAATTATTTTAAACGTGTTCAAAATCATCCAAGTGGAAACGATAAAGGACAGTGTATTCAACTATTTTTCTTATTGTACTTCTACTCTACAAGTGTGAAATTTTGTGAAAAGTTGTAAGGACATTATTTGAAATTTTTGGAAACATTTACTTTCATATGCAATTTTTTATAGCTGCTAATGTAAGTTCAGTGTCCTGATTAACTATATTATGCTTCTTATCCATACTTACAACAATCAGCGTGATGCCTTTTTAAATATGCTACCGTTCTTATGATTTTCCATAATACTTAAGCTAGCGTACTTACTACTACTTGTGGCTACTGTTTTACATTACTTTGAATTTATTGTGTGAATATCGGAGAGACCAGCAAATTCAATGGGATGACCTGTGACTTGAATCATCCATAGGTGCTGACGTAAGTCATTCTTTCTTGCTTCCATTCACAATTTTTTTACAAGAATCATAATCACATACATGCTAACTATTGAAAAAAGGCATACCGTATCATTTACGTAGTATTAATCCCATATCGCTAATATAATGAGTAAATAACGGAGACGATTATACCGTTAGTAATAACCATTTTCGAAAGTTTAAATGTACATGTGTTCATATAACTAGATGGTTTACTGCATTCAGAAAAAAACTATTTGCAGTTATCCATCCAACCCAGAGAAACAAGCATTTTTGTTAATTGAAGGTCGTTTCTTGACACTGCAGTCAGCAAATTTTTTTTTACTATGGTAACGAAATTGATATTGTTTAATGTTGATATCATAATTTTGTTTTACCATGTTCGTTTATTCTAATTCATTGAATCTCAGAAGAAGAAACTGATTTTGCCGTCATAAGTTAACAAGCAAGTGGCTGTTGTGATATCATTTTTTGTTAGAAAGTTTTATTCCCTTCTTTTTGATGGTACGAAACCATTTAGCTCAATTGCTTGTTACTATAATGAGCCATGGTTATTGCAAAAATCAGACAGAGTGATGATGAAGACTGTTTCATTTGGTTGGTTGAGTAGAAGTAGGGAGTGATAATGAATATTAGTTTTTCTTCAAGTAGATTTATGTGAGCGAATCATTACTACATCTTGTTTTATTACGTACAACAAAAACGATGCCTTTTCATCTTGGATAGTAAATATATTATTTTTTTTACAGTCATACAAAAATTTTTATGGTTATCACATGCTAGTTAAAACAACCTACATGGTGAAGAATAGTATAAACTCACGTTTCTGTGATACTCATGAAATCGTTCAAAGTCTGTTTTTAATTGCTGCCTGCAGAGTTTAAACGAAGGGAAACCGAAACTCACTATCGCTTACCAAACCAGTAAAACAAATTTTTTTGCTGTAGGATTTTCTTCATAATAAATGAGATAAATATATAATAATACTATGTGCTTGTAATATATAAGGGGCATATATTGATGAGTCAAAAAACTGAAAAGTAATTAAAAAGCAAAGAATAGGTAATATTTTTTTCAAATAAACAGTGCAGACAATGCAATAGTTGTAGTACATACATACTCTATTTGCTGAATGATTACATCATTTTTTTTCTATTATGTAGCTCAGTTAATAATGCATCATTTCGTTCAGGTTTATAATAAGTGTATTTTTTTGAATGTTGGATGATCCTTGATGCAAAAACGTAAAGCGTGTTAGAATAGCAGTGCAACGAAAATTACAATAGGTATGGTAGTAGTAGTAGTACAGTGTCAATTATTGGTATGAGTCACGATATGACAGTTGTGGTGATAAAATCACGGATATCCAGAGAGCCCAGATCTGGGCCAGTTCCCAGCGGTGGTATTTTTCTACCCAGCTTTCTGGAAAGTTGTCAAGTTTCTACTGCTATCAAGTCGCCATAAGGGTAAATCCAAGTTGAAACTTATTATTGTTATTTTTTTCATGGTAGGATAATGGACGCTGTTGGCTGTAGGTGGGGGAAGGAAGTTTTTTGTTCCTATTTTATGTAATGAATCATCTTCACAGTTGACAATAATATACACACACACATATACACGCTCATGCTTTTGTCACGATGCTAGTTTCATGTACAGGCAAAAAAAGTAAAGAGGGGAGAATAAGTAATGGGTTCAATAGCAAAAGCCGCATGGACTTCCTTTGTCAGTGTCAGTGGGCCTTTTTCTGCCTCATTCACTCTTCATGAATTGAATGATGAATGACTGCCAGCAATAGTTTATATAGTTGAATTAACTGGAAAACTAGAACGTATTCAGTAGTAAATACAAGCAAGTGGTCATACCATGCCGCATGCGTTTATGATTTTTTACAAAGAATGTGATCCCAAAACATCTGTGGCTTGTTTCCAAAATGTAACATGCACTCTAGATCCCAACAAAGGAAGAAATGTAAAATTTCAACTGTCTAGTGTAGTAATGTGCAATAAACATACTTTGCAGAATCATCAAACAAAGTGTAACATGAGTGGAAAAACGCCACAGTAACCGTAATAATATATTGATATCATTATCTGATTGTTGGAACGTGTTTTCCGTATTTTCTCCTGAAGGGCATTAGGGTAACGAACTGCAAGCTGTCCATATTGAAAATAATAATATTGAATGAAAAAAAGGAATGAATTTTGTTTACTTTTCAGGCGATTATTTGATGGCAAATATCAAACAATATGTTAATGATAAATTTTCTGCCAAAGTATGAAGCAACTATTTAATGTCACTGCAAAGAATATAATATTGCTTATCTGAACTTGTGAAGTATTTTTATGGAAAACATTCGTTATGCATTATTCATTCATCGGACGGACATGCAACATCATATTCGAATTTTTAAGTGGACACCAACATATTATTTTTCAATGTGCTATTTTATCGATATATTTTCGATATTTTACAACGGGAAATCTGGTTCTGTGCATTATGTACCATGTTCACAACAGGCACAACAACTGCACTTAAGCCTGACTACCTGTATTGTTAATATTATTGACAGTTGGTTGTGGTAGTAGTATTTTCTCCTCTCTCTAGTCTCTTGAGAGAGTTTATCAATTGTGCCTCTAGTGTAAATGAACGTGGACAATGCTTTGCGTATTGGTGAATAATTGATTTTGCTAGTAGTAAGGTTTCAGGTTGTGTTATAGATAAGCGAGGGACAGACCAGGCTAGACGGAAAATTGGATTTTCTGTCACTATTACAACATACTTTGCAAACAAAAAAAAAATGTAGAGTAGCAGTGGCAGAAAGGAGGGAAAGAAAAGTGGAAAATAAACAATGAGACAATGTCATTACCAGAAGTACTACGGCTAGAACGAAAACTTTGCATATATGACACATCATAGTAGTTCATGATAGTAAGAAAATTGCTTATTCTGTGATAGTAACAAAGAATACTTAAGTAGGCAACAACATAAAAAAAAGTTTATATACCTATTTAATACGCAGAACCAGCCGCGAAATAGTGAATATTTAGTGAGATATGCTTTGCTTGCAAATTCAGGCTAATAAAACTACAATTAAACTAGCTACACATATTAAAGTATAAAGAGTCGTTGGCTATACCTAGTTAATATGTTTCTTTTGTCACCCTATGAGACTAAATAAACGACGTCTACAAGCAAACGAGCAGTTAAAACGCTTAGCAATATACCAAATAATATTGTCTTCATGCTTTTATTTTTGAATAGACCAACTTTTATAACAGGTGTACTTGCCACGGTTTTGAGAATGTATAAAGTGCCACGTTTAAAAGCAATTTAATAGCAAAAAAATGGTAGCAGCGTGCAAATTTCAAGTACATCCATTTCGCTTTGATGATTGTTGTTGTGATGACGAATATTGTGACAACTGATAGTTTACACTGTGTTCCATGATGTGTGTACTTATATTTTTATGAAAGGCAGACAGGGACAATTGTGCAAAATAATAATAATAATAATGTTGAAAGTATAATGTCTATCGAACGGTTGAGGGCGTGCTCCACAGAAAATCTTTCAGTTTATACTATAAGCATTGATGGTATTAGTATTCCACGTGTTATTATTTCTATTAAGTATCTGTAACAAATGAACAGAAGAGGTAGCAATATTTATTTTTTTATGCTCAATAGATTTCTTCCTAGGTTATGTTACTCATGCCACCTTCAAAAATGAACTTGATTCAACTGTTTTCCGATGCCAAACCAATGAGTAATGGTTTGATGCAAGAAGAAAAAAAGTCATTCCATTCCTTCCAATAAAAAATGTGCTACATGTTTATTTGTCGTTAACGGTGATTTGGAGAGAAGGGAAGTGGAAATTTACATGAAGCTCTGCAAACTGTAGAATCTTTTTTACAGCCCTCAGTGAACGGTGAAGTTAGTTTTTCCAAACTGCATATCTCGTGTCTGCCGTTATTATTAAAGAAAAAAAAACTGACAATAACAAAATACATCATTTTGAATAGGCATCGGTATCTGCCGCTTTATACGTTTGCTTGTGTTGTCTGTTTGTCTATGAACAAAATTGTATGTCCCCAAATTGCATTTACATAATATGTGTTTTTTTACACAGTAATAATAGAAGAAGAAAAATTTGTTTTTGCATGTTTTTAAATAAAAAATTCAAATATTTGTAGGATAACGTAGAATAATAATGAAAAATTGTCGTTGTAAGCACCTACCAAATATTATGAAGTACAGTGTTTCAATCCTCGACGATTTTCAAAAATTCCTCAAAACTAGTTTAAACTCATCCCATGGGCTGATATTTCTTGCAATGTTCAATGACCGTATATATTATGCATATTACTTGTTCTATTTATCGACGCATTTAATAATTTGGATTGAATACATTACCTTGCTCTGATGTATGTCGTTTTAAAAAACGCAGTATTGAAATTTATACACACATTTTAGTAAAATTTATGAACTGGATGGCTTTAAGGTTGTGATTTATGTTTTAGAACGGCTCAACTGTTGATGGTGCCAAGCTTGTATGTATGTAAATCTGAATATATTAAAGATAAGTGTCATATTTTATTTCATTCATTTGCACTTCAAACACGAAACATTTTCTGACTAGGTATGTACTTGTTCAGAAAGAAGAGGAAGGAAATGGAAATACAAGTCGCGATCAATTCCATAATCTCCATAATACGCGGAGGTGGGCCATATTATTATAATTTTGCACAATGTACTTGTTCATACCCTAATAAATTTGTTAATAGGCAAAAAAATAATTTGATACATTCCTTGAAGAGAATCATAATGAAAAACCACGGCGGTCTTCCCCATCACCCACCACTAGTTTCAATCAACATGTTTATTTATCATGCATATGCCACATGGGCGCAGTTAGTCACCATCATCATCATCATATCACCAACATCATTATGAAAAGCTCGTGTGTGGTTTATCCGTCCAAGTTGGAATCATTTAATGGGCCAAAATTCATTGAATTTCATCACTGACATAATATTGCAACAAATATTTAACGAATCTTGAAATTATCATATTTGCCTGTTCTAGTGGTTATCGTACGCGGTGAAATTATAAACGCTACCGCAAATACTGCCTTCACCATTTCCCTACCACCGCCGTGCAGCATTGATTAGTTGATTGCAGCGCATATTACAGTTTATCATCAAAGCTATAGTTTACATAACATCATCATCAAATTCAACAAACTTTTCATCATCCGCAATGTGAGCAACTTTAAACTTTGCCATATGCTCCTTCTTTGCAAAAGTCAAGCAAGTCAAAACTTTTCTTCAACTTTTAAGCTACCAGGATGATGGTACAAACATACATGCATGTATGCCTGGTACTAACATATTTAAAAAGGAAAATGGCATACAGATTTCACAAGTAATCGCTTTATCACATTCAACATCATCAGGAACACGACAAACATGAAGCAATTTATTTTACGTTGTGGAGTGCCGACGTACGCCACGCCATTTGGAAAGAGACATGAAAAAAGTATTGATTGACAAATATTATACAAAAAGTGCATAAAACAGTGCT
>JAHZMZ010005298.1:0-15088 GCA_027743805.1 Lepidocyrtoides sp. E14
CGGTATAGTTAGCATCACTACGACGGCTTTCTCTATACTGCTTCAACTCCCATTTTACTGGCAATCCAACAAAAATATGTAGGTTTGAAAGCAAAAAAAAAAATATTTATTATAATAGATGGGTTAGATACAAAAGTGGGGTATTGATCGTCGGGTTTTTTTTGGCATCTCTAAATATGCACATAAAACTAGGAAAGACACACATTGTTAAATACTATAGTCTTCCGTTGTCCGTGCTAATATTATTATTACCATTAGCATCGTCATCAGCACCACCACCACCACCGTAGAGTTTGGTATTGATGACGACGACGACGACGATTGCAATGAAAGATGATAAAGTATCGGTTGTGTGGTCCTGGCGGTAGCAAAAAAGTTTTGTGTGTGTGTTTGTCTGTGACATTTTCGCCTTTTTTATTTCTACTTTGTACGCCAACGCCAACACAATATCTTAACTTAGCATATAAATCATGTAGCTTTTTCCCCCTACATCTATGCCAGCTTTGTTTACTTAATATTCCATCTACGTTGTAGCGAGAAAGTGTGTCAGGAAAAAATTGGAAGGATTTTGTATAGAGATCAAAACCGTAGAAAATAGTTTTCTCTTATGAAAGGGCCAAAAAAATGGTGGTTGTTGTTAAGACAAATTTATGCCATATTAAAGCTCTGATTAAATCTGTACACAAAAGCGAGAAAAGCCTTGGTATGGTGGTGTAACCATAGCCTATTATCAGATTGTATATGTCTCAACAGCAGCGTGCTCAATCAACCCTTCTCTAAAATTCTAGCATTGCCCCAGTAATCACTAAGCAAGTTGGTATGTACCTTTCTAGGAGCACATACTTTATCACAGTCAGATTTTTGCCTATCTTTTTGCACAGAGGTATCAGAGGATGGAAAATAATATGATAAATGAAAAAAATAACAAGATATTGCTGAAAGCAAACATAGCTTATCGAATGAGCTGAATATCTTGCAAGAACAACGGAAACCAAATTGATACCCTGTTGCAAAGAAATGGAATTGTGAGAGGAAATGAGCGAGTGTCTATGAGAGAGTGTGTACTTATGCAAACATTTGTGCTATCAAACACGCCTTTCCGCATGATTTTCCCCTTTTTTTCATGGCGCCCAGAAATCACAAACTAATTTTCTCTCAATACTTTTCCGGTGTATGCTCTACCCTAGCATCATCAATAGAAACTATTATTATTTTTAGGTTTTTATTCTACTTTACGTCAGAAATCCAGACACAAGACCTTTCTGTGCGTGAGCCAGTCTATCATGTCATTTTTTTGTGCAATTTTCAATGTTTGCATTGTAAAGAAGCAAGTTTGAAAAGGACCGTTGAACATGAAACAGTAGCCGTATGGTTTGAAGGTGTACAACATTCGTACAAATAATCTTTCACAGGCAAGTAAATCTTTATTTTATGACATGATTCACACAAGAGCAAGGTTGAGTCAGGTATGCTTTAACCCTAGGAGAGCAGCAAAGGAGCCCATTCATGAATGACCTTAGCGAACCAGCAAACGAATAGCAGTAATGGTATTACGACTCTCTTTTTTACATTTGCTTGCTAAAAATAATACGACGTTTCTTCCAATTTAAAATTTGTGTACATAATGACAACGCTCGTTTTCTTAAAGACAAAGTCAGTTTTCTTACCTGCACGAGTTTGCCTTAGGAAGAAAAAAAAATGCCTTGTTGAACTAGTAAAATAGTCGTAAATTTCTTGACCAATTTTCCTCGTCTGACAAAAGGACCGCACTTTACACTCGCTATGTGAAAAGACAAGAGAGTAGAGAGAAGATTGGCTCACTTTAGTACTATTTTTTATATATGAAAAAATTCTATGAAGAGCTGTACGGGGAAAACTAAAACTTTTAGTGTACTCAACCTTTAGTGTGGTGTGAGGAACACTGAAATAGAAGACGAAAGAGCTTGTTAGAGGTAAGAGAAAGAGATGTTGCTCAGCAAGTTGCAGAACAGTGAATGTGCTTTCTTCCGCTGGAACAAGTGACCTTATGGCAGAGAAATCAACAGCAGCAGGCTATGAGAAGGCGGAAAGGAGAAAGCTGCGTCAGGCAGTTGGCAGAGAAAGGAGAGGATCAAGTCATACACTTTCAGTTGTACCTTTCAGCATACGTAGAAGGAAAGAGAAATACACAAAGTATTGCTTGTTTTACTCAGTTTTAGACCAGTCCAGTCAGTCAGGCTGTTAATAAAGATGGTTGGTTCTATTCTTCCTTAAGGTTGCAAGGCTGCTTTTTTATGTACGTACTATTTTCTCTCTTTTTTGGGAGTTTGGTAAAAATGAATAGAGCAGTTTTCCCTGGTTTTCTGTCAGAATGGTCAAACGTCTGTAGTTTACTCTTTGCACTTTACAATATCATTCTGTAAGTCTATCACGCCACAAATACAGATGGAAAAGTAAGCTGTTCACTATATCGTGACGGCATTTTGATAAAATTTTCTACTTTTGTATTGTAGGCTGTCATTACATACATGGTTTATTTTCAGACTAACTACGTACAACAACTAGTGTCGGTGAGTGTTTTGGTAGATCGGTTTTTCATATAATGTTTAGTAGTACTTTACATTAAATACAGTAAAAATTAGAGGAAAAGGGGCATTGTGATCCGATTACTTTTACTGGCTTCGTTAATTAAAAGTAGGTAGAAACATGATTTTGGCTTATCTCTCCTTCTCCCTTGGACAAATTTTTATCACTTTGTGGTTACACTTCCCAAACTATCTGCTAAACAAGACAAATACATTTCTTATTGCAGGGCAGTATATTGGGATAAAGTAGGTGTTATTACCAGCAGCATCCGGTGTGAAGGGATATTGTGGTGGTAGTCATGAATATGGAGAGTTGGATTGAGATGAATTCATTGTAATTGGGAAACAGCAATTTTTGCAATATTTTCCTTATTGAAAATAGAAGTATTAATAATAAAACTATGTCGGGTTCTTATGTAACCCGGGTAGTGGGACTTACCCCATTACAATATTACCTATTATGTTTAGCAACATGAATGTTTTTCTGCTTCCATGCTAAATGTGAAAATTTCGTGTGAAAGTAGTCCAAAAAAATTTGACAATAAAAGAGCAAATGGAAGCTGAGTATAGCTTTAGAGTAGGTGATTAAGGAAAAGGACTCTAAGACAGGTTTATTGATACATCGCTATAAAAAAGTCAGCAGTTCTTCATGTGTCTGACATGTTTCTGCTGGAAATATAGTTTGCCATGTATGAAATTAGACAAGGTAGTTATTTTTTGATAAATGCCAGGTTACATCAGGACTTTTGAATAATTTTCGTTTTCACCATGTCAATTCTATTTGTCCATCAACTGTAACTAATTTGGTGCTCTTTTGAAGACTGATTTCCATGGAATCGAAGCCAAGTTTAAAGCACACTATTTATATGGCTAGTTTTCCTGTTTGATGACGTCTTCAGAGCAGATGAAAAGCTGTCAAATTAAAAGCTTCCATTTCGTTAATATTGTATGGTATCCACTTCACTCGGTGAATATTATTTTTATATCCACGTGAAATTTCATACTTTGAGAATATGTACATGATATTATAACACATACTGATAAAAGGTAAACGTCAAAAATGCAAATGAATGTAGACAGACCACTGACAAGTCATCATGTCATTTAAGATGTAATTTAGATAATTATATTCCATAAGGCTATATTTATAAACCCACTATAAAACATTTTTCTTTTGCATGTATAAATAATAATGTAAATTTGCGGTGGTCCCTAATTGAAGTTGATTTGGCTTTACTAATGTTCATTCAAACTATGAATTTATAAAATTAACTGACTCTTGAAGAATGCAATCATCTGTCAGAATGTTTTGATTGTATTTCGTGTTTACTTATTATATATTATGTCAACAATATAATGATAATGACAATAATGTCCTTTTGTTGGTTTCAACACTAAAGCTCCTAAAATTGGTCACACATGAAGCTTATTCTAGGGATTAAAATTCCATATTCCATATAAGGGACACGCCAACGCCATGTTTGTGACGCAGTGAAAAATATGTTGTTTATCCGAAATAAAATCTTCCTTCCCATTCAAACGGTCGCTTTAGGAAATTCCAAGAATAATTTTGTTCATACAACTTTATATTTCATGAATAGGCAGATAAGACCGAGAATTTTTCCGCTAGTGGTATAACACTATTATTATTCACTTGTTATCGCAACACTTGTGTGCTAAATAAATTGTCCCGACATACTCAGCATCTGTGAATATGCACAAAATGCTCAATAAGTCATAAAACTAACCATGGCTTACATATTATTATGCACCGGAATGGGCATGTTATATCACCAGCTTACATGACTAAACATTTAATTGTAGGGTCAACCAACGCAGCATCAATGAATTATGTAAGTATTTACTCCTCATGCATATATTCATAAAAGTTGGTTTTGTTATTTTCGTGAGAAATAAACAAGTGAGATTTATGCGTGACTTTAAAAGTACCTTTTTCATGGAAGAGTGGAAGAGCACTTTCACATGCTTTTCTCGGTATTTCAACTGACGACCATGCAGAGATGTTGTAGGTGAGTCACAGTCGCACCGTACATTTCTATATCGCTGGGGTTCTTTTGCAGTAAGTTGTTCCAAACCTTTCAATTTGCTTTGCTCTATGTAGGATTGAAATATAATTTATTCTAAATACTTTTATCATCTCTCAACATAAAAAAGTATGCATTACAACATTTAACTGTTTTCAATTAAGACTTGGTTAATTAATTAGTTTAAAACTAGTACATAATGAGAAAATATAAATTACATTTGGAAGTAATGATTTTTATTTGCAATAGCATAACGAAGGACAAATCATAAATAATGTAATATGTCGACTTTATTATGCAGAAGTAAATAAACCAAAGTAGTAAGGGTATCAGTAAACCACCCGGAAGCTATGTTTCAAAAAGGAATAATTGCATGATTTGTACCTCCATTTGTACCACAATGGGAATTTTTAAGTTTTGATGATTTACAGCAGTTTTCGTTTTTGACTGAAATTTGAACTTGTTTAAATGTATATTATGCTATAATTAAATTCACAAAGAGTTTTCCCATCATCATGCGACAGTGGTTCGCCAACCGACTAAACTGACCGCATCATGAAAACCAGTAACATGCTACCTCTTGAAACATATTTGCTAAAAAGTTTTATTTACTATTATGAACTTAAATAACCAATGCACACATTTGCGGGGTGCCTTAAATTTGCATAATTAATGCTAAATATTTATGCTCAACAGGATTCTAGCAAATGCAGTTCAGCACGAAATGCATAAATCATTATAAATGCAATCATAATAATTTTTCGTGCATGTCCCAAAATGTCAACCAACAAATAGTCAAGTATTTTAAATGATCTTAAGACTTGACAATAATTTACCCTAGAAGACTAATTTTCAATGCAATGTTTAGTATAGTCTAATAAAGCAACGAAATTGTGCATTTGGAAGCACTGGAGCCGAGTAGTACGGGACAAGATGCGGTGCTCACCATTCATTCTGTTTCATTCAGTGACGGTGAAAGATCATCAATACTATTTTTGAGACAGAGGGTCAACTGTGCAATATGTGATTTGGATTTAAGATTGACGTTGAATTTTATATGCATTCATCCCTTTTTTGCTCACTTACTCTAATAATAACGCTGTAAAGGCAAAATGTTGCATTCGTCAGCACTTTCCCTTCTGCATACGTCATTAGCCATTTAGCCATTTGGCTTTATAGCGAGCCTTTACAACAGGCTTTGACTGTAATAATCCTTTTAGCCATTACAAATAAATGCACTTGAGGTGAGGACAGGTGTACAACGATGTAATGAAGGGTGCAACAAGTTGCTACTGTATTCTGTTCTATCCAGAATCCAAATATCGTACGCCATTTGCAGCGAACAAAATATAATGCAATATGCAACATGACACAACTTTGAAAGCGAATGGAAATTGAATATCTTGTATTTAAAAGCTACTTTCATACTTTACTCACTTAAAATTTTATTTAGATAAACGTTATAGGGAAACTCAATTCAGTTCCTTTCGCGTGAGACTTTACTGTGTTTACAATTCAATATCATTTACATAACACTGTTATGCCAGACGACTTATTATCAAACGCTTTTATTATCATTAATTCTTCAAATCACAAACTGGGTTAGAACGCAAAATTAAATACGTAATTACTAATCTCCCGTATTATCAATTTTTACAATAAATAGTCATTTTTCAATCTCAAAGTCAAAAACAAATTACAAATCCATATATCAATTTTCACCAACGTACATGACACCATACCTACTTTCTTTCTCATCAAAAACTTTAATACGATAACATAAATTCTTGTAACTTAACTTTTACATTCTTTTTACCCGTACATTCCCGAATATCGACTTGGTACTATTCAAAATATTACGTGTAGTATTTACAAACATGCTAGCCTCGGAAAACCCTGCCGATATTAAAAATTATTAAAGAAGAACAACGGTATAAATACCTTACAATGCAATGATGCTATGTATCAAAACGCCCCTACTTTAGTAGCAGGCCGATAAAGCAGCCAAAAGCTTTTGGTATATACTGCATAAAAGTTGTTAAACCTGTTCAAACCAAGGTTGTCTTTAAATATTTCAGCATTTAGTTGCGTTTAACTTCGTTTAATTATTCGCGCTGCATTTTGTTTAATTTATTGTTATACGATTTTTTCATAACTTAATTATGAAAAAATACTTGCTAACCAAATACAGTGCATATGTGTTTACACACTACATAAAATATGATTGGATTAGAAGTCACGTCCGGTTAATCCGAGCTATCCGAATCATCATCTTGTGCCCAGTTTTGTAAAAGTTGTTCTTGTACGGAACCATTTACCTCCCCCACCTCAATTTCATCCTCATAGGAATCCCAATTCAGTGCAAGCTGTTCTCTTTCCTCTCTGAGGGAATGTTCCGATTCAGATTTCAAATTCATTAAGTCAAAGTCAACATTCATAATTTCATATGACGGAAGTTTTTCTTCATAACGTTGAAGCACTGCAGCGACATCAAGCAAATGCTTGTTTTGCTCAAAACTGTAGAAAAAATATTCCGCATTGAATCAAAAGTGCAGTGAAATAGTAAGCTGACACTAATAAAAAATGTGCTACCAACATTTCTGAGTAGTCCTTGATTCTTGCATTTATCGCCTTTTTTACAGCATTGATAATAGGTCGCACGAATTCCAAGTCATCCATAAGTTTCTCCGTGTAGAGATGAAATATGGCTATTATCGAGTCTATATGACACTCTACACTACTAGTCTCATCTAACATTGACGCTAAATGTCGTAATAATCCCTTGGCATCTTGGAAACCAATTGCCTCGGCAACAGAATATTCTATGAATCAAATCAGTGAAAACAAGTTTGACTTGAGATCATTTAGTACACTTTGTCAACATTGTAGCGTATCTGAAAGAAAAATTAAGTGCTTACGACAAGAATCAGGTATTGCGGCAAAGGTCATGGTCGTTACAGCTGTGATGTTTAATCGCAATGCCATGCGCAAGGCCATGTCATATTCCTTATTAGCAAGAGCCGCTTGAATGCTTTGGGGAGTGATGATAGTGCTTGCTCCAAGTGGATTGAAAGTGATGTCTCGATCCAATGAAAATAGCATGACACCTTCAGTAGTTGCAGCCGCCCACATCAAACCAGTTGGAGAAAACTTAGCTGCGTACACGTTTACGATTGATTTAAAACTTCTGTTCGTACTGTTTGCCTTCGTCCCTGGGAGTTTCAGATCGTCTTCACCTTGTCCTCTCTGTTCTAGCATGTCGATTAGGCCAAACTCATTTGATCGTTTTTGTGTCCATCCGTTCTGTATGGAAAAGTCAAAAATTGCACGTGACTGGACCGAATTGAATATTGAGGCAGCTACATTACAACTCACTGACTCCACAAATACTTACCGCTAGTCCATCAAGAGATCGGTTTTTCGTGACAGTAAACTTGTGGGCAATAACTTGATGTGCTGCATTATAAGTACACAAATTAACGGATTTTCCTCCAGCAAGCAACCAAGTACCGTCAGCGGAGTAAGCGACTGCATTGAAGCTCCTAACAATAGAAATATTTTGTGGTTTTATACTTCATGCAAAAGAAAACTGTTTTCTTGCTTGCAACAATCATTTCTTGATAAAATGGAAACTTACAGGTCCTCTAGATTTTTGTTAACTCGAAGACCACTACCGTCTAATCTCCTTGCTGCCATATGATGAGCACAGTTAATACTTCCCACTGTTTTAAGGTCGTGGGGATCAAAAAACGTTAGACTTCCATTTAAAGTGGACACAGCAATTTCTTTACCATCAGGGCGGAATGCCAATGCCGTGCCTGTATAAAACGTGTATACATTTAAATTAGTAAAAAACTGTATTACAGCATAGTCTTTATAAGATGCTTAAACTATCAACCTTCAGCTTCCAACTGGATCGTTTGAGTATTAGATTCACTCTCAATGGAATCTCGAATTCGGAGTGTCTTGTCCCAACTCACAGTTGCTACCATGGAACTGCCTTGTTCTGGACTGAAACTGATAGCTGATATAGGTGCTTCATGACCGGTTACCTCCATCAGAAATCGCGCACTTGCTAAATGCCATACGTAAACACTAAATGTGTCGACAGATCCTGCTGCTACGTATGATGAGCTACTGTCTATTGTAACACCACTAAATTGAGTTGGGACGGGACTTGTAAATGTTCTGAAGTTTCGATCCCTGTATAAATGAATCGATGATTTTAAAAAGTTTCAGAAGCATTATTATTAAACGAGAAGTCAAGCAAAATGTTTTCAGTTAATTCTGGATCCAATATTTTTTAAATGTGATAACTATGTAATCATACCGTTTGACGTCAAACGCTCTTACGGTTCCATCCATAGAACTAGAAAGAACTGCTCGATTATTTTGCATAAAGGTAACACCAGTCACAATAGATGTATGAGCAGTGAAGGTGTGAAATGAGAAACAATTTCTGGTTTTCCATAGTTTGACCTGTTTACATAAAAGTTGCAAAATTAGAGTTCAAATTAGTCACTAATCAAATGGACGTAGCGAATCACAATATTTAGTTTTGCACGATTCGCATTAATGTACTACGAAAATAAACGAAAATCGACCTTTCCGTCATGAGCACCCGTCGCAATCCAGAGACCATCGGTAGAAAAATCCAAACATTGTATCGTATCTAAATGGCCTTGTTCTTTTAAAACGTAGTCTTCTGCCTGCCAATCATACACTAACAACTGGCCCACTTTTCCAGCGCCAATAGCAAGCCATTCAGCCTTGGGGGCAAAGGTCACAGTGGTAACTTCATGCTCTGTAACTCTTTAAAAAGAAGACTGTACATAAGGAGATTTCTGGCAAATTTACCTACAGCTTTGCATATTCTTGGTTCCGTCAATATACCTTAGTTGCTGAATCAATTCACCAGCAGGAAGTCCAACAAGAAGGAAAACCCCATCGTCAAATCCAACAACGGCAAACTCACGGTTAAAAGATATTTCAGCACAGGTTAACGAAAGCCGACCATGAGACTTTGTATCATCATGTCTATGAGATAACAGGTTAACTTTTGGATTTAAAAGAAATTTCGTCAATTCTTTCGGCTGCTTATTATCAACCTTTGATCTTTTCACTTTTGGACCACCGTCATCCACTTCATTTACATTTGGAGTTCGTACTTGTGAATTCTCAGGCTCCCAAAACTCTGGTTCCGTAGAACAATTCCACTTGCATAGAAATCCACCTCTAAAAACATTTAATATGAAATAAAAAATTATCGCGAAACAGTTTGGCAGCGAAACTGGAGAACCATATCTTTGAATATGTATTAACCCCATTCACCTGTAATTATATATCCACACTATCTGACAAAAGCAGCCAAAGAGTTACGCTTTACCTGCAAATTGTATAAATGTTATATTCCCAATCCTCGAAAAACGCTCCAAGAAGTCCTTGCGTGTGTCCCGTGAAACATGAGTTTTTAAAGTTTGAAAATTTCCCAAGGGAGTACACGGACACCATTGGAGAATCCTTGGATCCTACTACCAACAGCTTTGAGTCCCATGACCAATCAATACACGTAACCAATCCATCTATGTCCTTAAAAACCCTAACCAATTCTGGCTTTTCTGAACTCATACTCTCATCTGACGGCACCTTATAAACCAGCACTTTTTTATCTGCTCCTACGGCTATAAACTTCCCATTTGGAGAAAACTTTAAGCATCCTAGTCTCCCCAAACGTATCGAGCGAATCAAACAGTTCGTTGACAAATTGATAAAATGTGCTAATCCGATCTCATTTAGTGCAACTAACAACTCTCCGTTCGCAGAAACAGCTAACAAGCAGTAATTATGAGTTGACTCAAAACACAAGCATTTGCTCTTCTGACCTTTAAGATCATACAAAGTGATTTTATTGCCAACGGGGGCAATTATAGTAGAGGAATCCGGTGTAAACACCAGATTTCCCTCAGAGTACATCGTTCCAAGAACATTAGTCAATTTAAACTGTGATATTGTAGACATCTTGAATCACTTTCTATCACCAAATACTAAAGATTTTTAACACTTTCAACTTCTGTCAAGCAGAAAAACACTTTATTACATTAAGTTTATATACCAAAACAATGTTTAGGCAAAGTAAACAACAATAACACGACAATCAATGCAAAATAAATTCATGTCTCTTTGGTAAACTAAGTCTGAAAGTGTCACAGCATTCCCGATAAATAATTTATGAACGCTTAAAAAGCAAATTAATGAACCTTTTCATAAAAATCAGACTGACAACTGACTAAATTCATGAAGAAACACACCGAAACCAATGCAGAAAAGTCTTTTATTGATACACGTGGCATGGCGTGCAAGCAAGCAAGCAAGCAAGTCTCTCTCACATGCTCTACATGAATGCACGCATCACGCATTGAAATATGAAGCTCTGTTCATTGTCGGCATCGACAGACTCAAATCAGTTATAATTTGGCGCGTATTCTCAGCCCAGATGTTTCATATCATATTCATTCTTTCTGCTATTATGGCATACCAAAGAATATTTTTGTTTGAAGTTTGAGCATGTAACGTTCGTTCAATTCAGTCTTCCAATCTAACCGTCATCGTCATAGTAAAATGAATGTTAACAGCCAAACAAACATCAACAATGACAAGGTAAGTCCATATTTTTTTAAATTAAACATTGTGCCACTTTTGCTTGAAAATAGTGCAAATTCTTTGAAAGTTTTCGAAGCTTCAAATTTGTGCATGCGAAGCCAATTTACAAATTGTGTATTTTGTCTCACTGAATTCAATACATAAGCAATCATGGGAAAGATAGGGATAACCACTAATGAGTCAGAAAGCTGAGATTAAATTGATGAACAGAAATACAATGAGGCTATTGTTTGACTTTAGAACAATTAAAATTGGTCGTTGTGGACAGTTAAGGAAGTTTCATGCAGGTTGGTTGGTACCACTCTACGAATCTACAGTTAGTGGCAGTTTGCTCATTTTCGTTTGTTCATGCTGCTTACTTCTATGTAAACTAATGCAAAGTACAAAGTATATATAGACTACTGACAGTGGATACTTCTAAAAATACGCATTGCTATTCGTTATTCATATGAATATTATGAACAGTTTTGCGTAAATGCTGAAATATATTTTGTATATTGACTAAGTTAAGGCGTTAAAAGTTAAATATATCTCGCTAAATTCTTTCTCGTGGTCAGCTTAGGTGTTTTTCCCAATTGCTAACTATGGGAAGCTAGAAAGCTTCTGACTATACAGACTTGTCGGTGTGTAGGTGTGTAGTAAACACTATTTGTAACTTCCATTCTACTTCATATTTGACGCATTCACATTTCTTGGGACTGTATTTCATACCCTTTGACCTTCAGTAATCACATAATATAATAGGGAAAGAGAGAAGCTGTAATGTAAAAATGCATTTTAAAAGGGACCAACAGTTTCTATCGTTTATCATGATGGCCGTTAAATCACGCATACGAGGGTTGCTAATATGAGTGTACACTATTTATGTTATTTTAACTCATCACTTGAAAAAGGCCACAGCCCATTGTGTATATAATATTATAACCAACTCCAACAGCAAGGAAACAATTTTGCTATCCATTTTCCCTTACACATTACATAGTTGCGCAGATGCAGCATAACATAACGCACACATAATTGTTTATCCAAACCACCTTCCATTCCAATTAAACTACAATAATATTATTTATTCCACAATAGTGCATTACTGGTTACGGCTAACTGACGTGACATTACCTCACATTATATGCCAAATGCCATTCCATCAAGTTTATCTCTCTCGGGGAAGTCAATCTTCAACATAGGTAACAGGTGAACTGACGAAGGAGGAGGGTGCAAGCAATCAGGGGCCTCTGTATCTCTTCCTGGCCTCTCTCTCTCATCTCTTAATTTTTCCCCTTATTGTATTTACTGCATGTAATATGGCTTTCATAATAATTTAAAGACATATGGATCAAGCTTAAAATGAAACATTTTCACGCTGATAATGTTGCACAGAGAGGTTTAGTTGTATTACAATGCAATGCAGGTTACAGAGCAATTCATTATTAAAAAACAAGCTTGGTAAATATCGGTCTTATGAAAATACATGCATATTGCATGCCTACATAGGTATATTTATATACATAACAAACTGATATGAAGAGTTTCCAATATTCAACCACGCACGCTACTTAACAGATCTCTTTTTCTATTTACTGAGTTCCATGGAATCATTACCACTTTTAGTTGTATGTTAAAAACACCTCTGTTCCTTCATCCTTTCAAGTCACAAGTGCGAAACATTCCATTCCAGACTCGGTATTATTTATTTCTTCCAAGATAAAATATATTATGTACATGAACATACGTACATAAATTCCACAGTTGAGTGAATGATGATAGATAGGAATCGTATTATCATTTAATATTAAAAGTAAAATAATGTATTCAGCACAACTAAGAATAACGGGAGGAGTACCGTCTTCACATGGTACCATCTCAGTGTTCTGGTCTAATGACGTTACCTTTGAAAGTAAAAATGTCAATGAAAAGAATGATGTTATATATGTTTATTATATGGTCATGGTATATTACCCACATACATATTATTATTTTATATGACATTCGTGGAATTTTAGAATATATACGGCAGCAAATTGTGAGTGAGAGGATAAAGTACATAATATGCATCATGTGCTAAAATCTCGGATCATCGATGCATTTGCGCAGAGACGGCCCTCAGATAGGAACGGGACAGATATTTTTTGCCTGCTGCTTTTTCTTGGCCTTTCTTTCTTTCTATTTACCATTCCAGTTCGTTGATCGTTCCACAATTTCCGTAGAATCGGTTTTGTTGTGGGCAGTAGAAAAAGAGAAAGTGGAAAGTATTTTGGAAACACTTATGAATGTGATGGTGTGTGTCTGTTCCTGCACCTGTTCAGCACGCATATTTCCACTGCTTTTCATCGTTTCAATGTTTGTTTGATTAAGATTGAATTCATGCCATTTTTCATAAAGATTAGATATTTCTAAAGTGGTTATAGATATTTAAATGTAAAAATATACGCATTTGCTTTCAAGGATGAAGGAATAATGGAAGAGTCAGTGAATGCAGTTTTTCATTGCCTTAATGTATTAAATTTATTTTGCCTCGTTCAATATGACCAGATTATGTAGAATTGTACATACGTGGAGCTAGAAATTTAGTCAAAGCAGCTTGTTCCTCAAAACTTATTTTTCTATACACATAGAGCTAGTTGTCTTGTCATTCTGTCATTAGAAAAGGTTGGTTGCCCATGTAATCCTCCCTCATTCATATTGTTTACGTGGTATGTAATTCATTTGCATGATTCATCGCTTTTCCACAATGCACTTTGCTAAAATTGCAACTGCATGAATATTGTCTAATCATTTTCATTTTACATTGTACTTGACTCATAGTCACACTTTTTCAACCGTTGCGTTGTATAAAATGTATGATTATGATGTGTTATGTGTAGTAAATAAATACTTATTCGTTTTCCTTTCCTATTCTCTTCTTGTCTATCTATAGCTATCTATGCCTTTCCAATTCCAATACTATTTTGTGCATATTTGAGTTACACACACGAAAACGTGAATACATAAAATCAAGAACAAACAAGTAGTCGAATCGTCTACGTCTCCATCAATCCAGCATCATCATCAGCGACCTGTGACCGTCAGAAAGTTAGCAAAGTGCGGGTGGTGGTTCGTCTCCTCTTCATGATAAGTCGTAAGGCAAATAAATAGGTACGGAAACAAAATTAGTTATCATAAATATTATTTTCTATTTATATGTATACCTAAGCATGAAACATGGGAGTTTAAAGTAAGCAATATATAGCAGTATAGTCACAAAAGTTTGAGCCGTATCTATATGCGAACTTCGCATTGGCGCTGATGTACTGGCATCTCGTCTCGTCTCCTTCGTCGTTAGATTGACTCATTTGGAAAATTTTTCTACACATCCACCAAATACCTAAAGCCGCTACATTGCAAAGCAAAAGTTGATTATAGTACACAAACATTGCATAGGTACACAATTTAACCAAAAAAGACGTGATTTACTTTTACACTGCGACTATTTGAAAACGGTTTCGTATTTCATTATGAACACAACAATACTATTACAGTATTGCAGCGCAGGTGGACAGAATAAGTAAATACGCATACTTTGTAAGTATCCATGCATCGAGTTATTTTGCATTAAATCTGAAAAACCTACAATGTCGACAGTCGATGATGGTGATGATTCCTGATAGACCGTTCGCTGAAATACCAAGAACCATGTATTTCTACCATTCACATACGCATCCGATCTAGCTTACACTTACATAGTGTAATACCAGAAGATATTTGGAGTTAATTAAACTCATTGTATTTAAGCTTACTTTGTTCTGTGCTTGCATTTCTGCCGATCTGTGTTAAAATGGACCA
>JAHZMZ010005299.1:0-11188 GCA_027743805.1 Lepidocyrtoides sp. E14
AACAGCCTCCTAAATAGAGCCGTGCTTAACCCCCTTCTTCTAGAATGAAAGAAAATGCTTACTGATGGATACAAAAAAAAGAAGATGTATAGCTAGAGCTAAAGTGTTATTTGGATTGTAATAATGCATGCAACAGGGGAAGGTTTCTATAAAAGATCGAAATTAGTTTTAAGCACGAATATGTGGTAAGCACTAAACACAGAATATTATAATGTATGGTCATAAAATAGCAACTATATATTACATTTGAAAATATATGCGAATACTGATGTGTATTATGCACAGGTGTGCACAAAGTGTATACAATAATTTAAGAAATCTATGTTCAAACATCTTCGCAAGAAAGCTTAATGCTTGCATATTTCAACAGCAACAACGATGAATTGAATTGCGTGTTTTTCGGATGGAAATATCATCATCACATCAAAAAGATTTCATTCTGCTAGAGGCGTACGCTTGGGCTTGTAAATGTGCACAAAAAACTGGACGCTGCTATCTCTTGGCATTTCTATACAAGTGATCCAACGAAACCAAGTTTATAATGCATTTCATTTACTTGACTGCTCAAAATCTGGCTAACTTGCGACGACTATGCATGTCTCTCCTTTCTAACCATGATGATGATGATGATGATGGGATGATATTAAATGCTGTGTAGTGCAAATGCGTGCACGTAGTGAATCAGTGGAGATGATGAAGAAGACGAAAGGTGTATTGTTTATTTAGTCTGTTTTATTATTATTATTGTACATATATTACTTGTGTTAACTACATTGCGTGACGTTAGCAAGACTGCTATAATATGCTGGTGTTAGTCAGCTACAGGAGATGAGGGTTTGAGAGTTACCAGTTTCAAAGAAGAGGACCATTATAGACTTCACCCTCTTCACTTTTTAGTCTGCTACCTGCATTAGTAGGTAGATTAGAAAAAAGGTGATTTGAAGATGATGATAATAGAGAAACAGGTAGGAAAATAATGGATGACTGCACCGTGTGTAAAATGTGTAGAAAGGTGGCTTTGCACGTGTATGAGCTCATGGAATTAATCCCAAAAGTGAATAATAATAATAATGATAGTGTATAAATACTTGCTTGAAAGTACGCAAAATTCATACAGTATTTTATTATTACTTCTTATAAACAACAAGTGGGTTCTTCTAAAGCTCTATTCATATCCTCTTGGTATGTTTTGCTTGTGTAAAGAAGCGTAACGTAACAATAGCACAAGTTATATAGTAGTTTAGGTATTACAGCTTTTTGAAAGACAAGAAGGTATAACAAGTAAGTAGTAGACTGCTGATTGTCATTATTACAAGAAGAAGAACAACTTTTTACTCTATGTTGGCTTTGTTTTGTTACTTCCCATAGTGCCATGCAAGACAGAGACAATATCAACATCAATCAGTTTTAGAAACATGCAATAAGATACATGAGCATGCTAGAATGACAGAATATGCATGATTATTTACCAAAACATCTTCCGTTTACTTACAATAGGATCAAGCAACAAATTACCCAAGTGTTTTATAACACTGGCTACTGACAAATTTTGAAATGGCAGTAAATGAAGGCGAGAAGAAGAAGAAGAATATTTTAAGCATAATATATCTCAAAAAGGATACTTATATGTAGCTATTGCATACATTGATGCATTCTTGCTTTTCCTTTCAAAATACTACGTCACACAAACACCAAGCAATCCAAACAATAAAAAAATGCATAACAATCCCATCATCGCATTCAATATATATTTTAATAAGATGGATGAAAAAGCTCATACCTGTATAATATACTACATCAAATTGTTTACATTTTGGTTTATACACATTCGCACAAAATTTGGTTTTCCATTTGTCTCCTGAAGTACAGCACGTTTTCTACAGCGCTACTTTAAAGATATTATATGCATGTTGAATCTTTCCCTTGGATGCTGTATATATTAAATTCAATACATGTACATAGTTCATTTGCCGTGTATATTTGCTATTTGTATGTGAACCGTGCACAAGAGTACCTATAATTTATAATATATATATACGGATAAGAAATGGTAAAAAAATAATACTAGTAGTATAGTAAAAGTGTGGAGGTGATAATTTTGCCAAATAATGATTCTCCATACATAAAAGCCAAAACAGCTTATACTTTTCACACAAACATGCATAGATTACGCAGCAGACGCTATGCTGCTGCTGTTTCTTTTTTGTTTTTGATGGAAAGACAACAGATAAAATTTAAAGCTATAAATATGAGGATGAGGTATGCTATCTTCTTTAAAAGTAAAAATAAGGTAGGCGGTGGTGGCACTAGTTCATACATATAGTGCATAAGTATACGGTTCGGTAACATGAAATTTCAATAGACAAGTACTGAACTGAATATAAAATGCATATTACACATTTGCATTATTATTTGCATGCATAAAACCACTTTGTGCATGAAGGTAAAGTGTGGTAAGACCTACGGCCACGAGACGACAACTTCATCCCATCACAATCAAAAAATGAGCTTTACACACTTTACTCAACTGTTACAGCTACAGAATGTCTTCCCATCTTCGTATCATCAACAGCATCATAATGATCCTCCACACCATCACCACCGCAAAAAATGAAAATTGTTCCGTATGAAACTAACAATAAATCTTTCCTCTATTGCGTTACAAACGTAAGACACATACCTGTTCACTAAAAAAGTGAGATAAACGGTCAAAATAAAGAAACGAAGTTGATTCTGCAAAATCAACAGCAGCAATTCAATAGCTAGTTTGACAAATTGTAATGTTTTGCATTAAAGTGCACTTTTTTTTAGTTTCAATTGCTGACAATATTGGAGGGACTACATTGAAACTAGGTAAAGGCATCATGATGACATGACATCATCACAACAGACAGACAGACATATAGCCCGTCTTCATATAAAAGAGCAAGAGTGTATATGGATACATCGTAAACATGTCTTGTGCATTTGACACACCATAATGTGTAGGTATCCTCCATCACCATTATTATTGTTGTTGATCTGTGTAGTAATGACAGTATCTTTAACGCATCTGCAGGTAAATAAATACTTGTTTCTTCCAACACCATCATCAGCGCATCTTCCATGTATCCACTCAAATACTTTTTGATTTCTCGTGAGCAAAATTCTCATTTACTGCAAAACTTGGTACATATTTACACATGCATGGCACCAAGATCCGATCTTATGGACAGAATGGAGCCAAGCCAAGCCCGTTTGACAATGAGTCTGTGCAAATATAGGAGGCACTCTGTTCGGTCTTTTTCTATTCTACAAAATTCATTCACCATCCCATATAAATTTTCAAAACATTATAAATTCTTTTTTAATGCAGGCGTAATATACAGCAATCTGCTGATGCGTAGAAAGAATGATCACCATTACAATAGCTTTTTCTTCGTCCTCTTCTTCTTCTTCTCAGATGAAATAAGCACAACACAAATTTAAATCATGGGAAGAAAATGAATTTGGACAGCGCATAACAATTCAAAATCAAAAAGCTGCAGGGAATGTTGAAAAACACAATACGAGCAAAAACGAAAAGTTGTTTTTTTATTCACTATCACTTTGCTAAACGGACAGACAATAAGAGTGGAAAAATTATGCAGGCATGCATGGATTGAAATGGAGGGATCGATTTGCTCAAGTTGAGAATTCTCAAAACTACACGTTATGTATATTAGGTATTTATTTATTCGCATTTTGTCAAGGCATATTATTCCCTTCCATTATAGGATGTCCTGTCCGCTTTCATGCAGTGCACACTGCCAAGTTAAAATGTTATTGCTCTCGTATACTTGCCCATCTACTGATGATGGTGAAATTTTGACAAAGCATTTTTTATGCAGAAGAGGAAGTCTGCTAAAAGAGTAATAGGATACTCGATAGCTCTCAAGAATCACGGGATGATTGATCAATAAATATAGAGAGAAATGGAATGAATTGGATGAGCTGTTTTGACTAGCAGTAAAAATCTGAGGAGGCTCACGCAATAGTTTGTTACAGAATATGTGCAGAATATGTGAACTAGCAATGAAGTGTGCATTTCAACTAGTTTTCACGAACGAACAACACCATTTATATTCTGATTGTATGAAACTTAAAAAGCCAGTTCCCGAATAAATCCCAAACTTGACTATTTTAGATCTCTCCAAAAAACGACAACAACCAGTCTTGATATTATTTTATTATGTACCTAGTTTGCACATCAAGAAAAAGTCAATTTCAAAGAAAGGGAAAGTACATATTTACAAGCTGAATGAAAACTCACCATTGATATTCAAGAAATGGGATTTTTATTATGTTTAGAATGCGCATTCAATCTTTAAACGTGTTACTTGTCTTGCTAGTCGCCTTGTTATTTTCTGAAAATCTGTTTTAGGAAAGAAGCCAATGAAACTTCAAATTATATGTGTGGTGTGACAGAAAGGATGCGTTATGCGTTCAATACAAAATTTTCATTTTTATGTAAAATCCTTGTTACCATCATGGAAAGACCAATAAAAATGAAAATCAATGTGACGGTTATAATACAGACAGAGCCAATGAAATTGATGTTTTGTAAAAAGTTTGTTTAGAACAAGTCGAGTTATGACAAGTAACGATGTTTTGCCACTTTCTATGATTATGCAGGTTATTTAAATTGAATGATGCACACACACACATACACACACGAAGACCAAACTGATTGAGAAAACTATTTCGATATGGTCATTGAGTACCATGCCCTACATAACATGTAATATATGCGATGCATGTGATATAGGTACCAGTTGTGTTGCTCCTTAAGTAACATATTTTTACTTTTAAATTATTTTTTCAGAACCCAACCCATCTGAAGGATTGGGTTGGGAATTGGGAGTAAACGTAATTATAATGATGGCAGGTATTTATAATTTGCCAAAATATATTTCTGACCAGGCGCTTTGTTCTGTTTGCTTCATACATTCGGCAGCATAGTTTCATAGTTTGCGTGCGTCGTCAACGAGCAATGCTCATTTTGCCTTTCCTAGTAATGGAATCGGAGATGATGGATGACGAATGTAACATGTAGTTAACACCGGCTTCATATATACTTTATTTTTGGTATGGAACTTGAAGTGGACTCATGTAAGCTATGAATGAAATTGTTGCATATTTTTTAAATATAGTGATTGGCTTATGTGCATATTATAGTTTTGACTTTTTCGTTGGTAAGTAGAAACGCTACCAGAAAAGTACATTTACGCCTTTCATACATCATTATATCATCATAGCTAAAAAGCCATCGCGTTCCTGCATAAATAGAGGGGCCTAAGTTTGTATATTCGCCACCACCACTCACTCTTGCTGTTAAGATTTTTTATTTCATATTTGCTATTACGATCCGTATGTACTTTGAAAATGTATTTTAATTTTTTACCTGTAAACCTGATGCTGCCCAGCAGCTACAATTATAACGTAACTACATGTTCAATGTATTTATAACTTTAAGGCTTGTGTTAGTGTTATCAAAGGGTAATTGACGGAAGATTGTGGTAATATTTTTTTACAACTAAAATGAGCACGGTAGAATCTGTGGCTATTTGTATTAGCACCATCATTTGAATTTTGAATGAGAATTCTTACATATTATAAGGCATAGTCGAGCACGTCAAAGACTAGTTTCTATCTCTGTCTATTGAGAAAACTCCTAGCCCATGTAAAAAAAAGCCTTCATTTGTTAAGAATCTCATACTACAAAGATTTCATGGCACTGCAAAAAAACGCCTGCCTGAAACCACCTGTGTTGCTTACCTAATACAACCCAATACATCATTAGATTTGCATCTTTATTCCTTTCCTTCAACTTGTTCACTCTCATCGTCTCCTCATCTCCCAACTTTTCTTCCTTCTCCTCTCAATTCATCTATAGCGGCATCGCTCGCTATCCAACCGTTTGCCGTTCAATGAGACGAGTGTCGTGTTGATATTCAACATTACAACTAACCATAAACTATTTAATGCATATACCCATCACAGTAATACCATCATCAAAAGAGATGAGAGAAAAGTCTCAGGTTTTGTAATATTCTCTCTCTTCTCTACAGTCGGCTAAAATGACGTTGAACTTTCTATTCTGTTTGCATCTTCAAAGACACTGCACCACTGTGAAAAGCACATCTCAATGCAAATATCCACAATTTCTTACACATCATCATGTATACAACAGCAATGTATACAAGAGCTATTTATTTTTATTCTTTGAGAGAGAGAGAAAAAAAACAAGCATAGTTGGGTTTTTTAGATGTACCGTACCGTGGTAGAGACTCAAAAACAGTTTTAAAATGTTACAGACAAGCGAACCTCATTTTCACCAAACAACAAATATATTTTTCATGTGGCCATTTGTATCATGATTATTACTACCAGAAATGATTGAAATTATAACGAAAAGGTGTTGTGTTACACTAGAAGCAACACAATTTTAGTGAAAAGAAAAAACTATCATATTGTTGTGCATGCTTCCTCCCTCTTTTCATTCTAACGATTTTGAGAATTGAAAAATGTTTTATGTGAAGAGTGAAGAAACCTCCATGCCAGTTGTGGCATAGAATAGGCAGAAAAAAAAGAAGATATATTCTGCTGCTATTACGATTATCCTTCCTTGCCAGATCTTTTCGTCTATAAAATTCTAATCACGACTATACGGGATTCATTAAATCTTGCCACTACTACTACCATCATCATCATGATGGTTATAATACGATGTTTGCAACTTTTTCTCCTATAGAATCAGCCAAAGCCAGCAGTCCGTGCACTGCATACGTAGTACCAATACTACTTACGTACCAATAATACATATGGACTTTTATACAAGTTTTAACATTTTATTTTGCAGTTTTGGGTTTACTTGCTTTTACTGGCATTTCAAATTTCTATGCTTCCTTCAGAGAAAGAAATAAAAAAAAACTGATTTTTATTCTGTTTTCGTTGGGCTATTTTCTTGTCTCGCTTAACACTTTCCTGATCCTGATCTTGATGAATCCTTCCTCTTTTTCTTGGCTTAGGTTTGGCTTTTCTTAGCTTTATCAATGCATTTGATTTGCAAAGAGTAGGGAAAAAAGCTGCAGCCAACCAGCCGGTCGGAATAAAAAAAAGCTTGAAACTTTTCAGACAGCCGTTCAGATTTCAGACACTTAATACATTCATGTAGCAGTTTACAGAGCGTAGGTCCGAATTCTTACTTCGGCAAAGTTGTACATACTTGTGCCTTTTTGATTATTGTCTCTTTTTATGATGTACAGCCATTAAACTTTTTAATTCGCCTTCAGATTATCATCATTATCATTCCTATTGTTATTTTATACAGAAGAGTATCAAATTTTCAAGTGCTTAACTTTTTAGGGCTAATCTAGTCAATAATGCAAAGATGTGATATAGAATTGATGATAGGGATTGTTGATATAATGACTGTAAAGCATTGTTAATAAAATGATAATGATACATAACACCATCATCATCATCAGCAACTTTTTGTGGCGTCTGTTTCACTTCTCTTGCAGAAAGACACTCACAATTGAAGCTCTGTTACATTTTAAAATTACAATAACGATTTTAACAATACAACCACGTCCACGACAGCAACATTTTGGCATGTCAGGATTTCGTATGGAATATTAGGTAGCAGATAACCACCAATGTCCCAACTCTATGGGAGTTTTCTACATTATCGCAAATTTATAATGAAGGCGGTTCGCCTTTCCTATGGCTAATTAATTATTACTAATACCCTGCACTGCCTCTTCTGTTTCTGCTGCAGGTATTTCATGCAATGTAATACAATTATTAATACAAGTAGTTTTAGTTCAACATTTTGGCATCCACACAACTAGCCAAACTCATCTTCAAAATAAATAATCGAAGCAAAGAAACTAGAGTTCAGATGAGTTTTGCCGTAAACGCGCAAATTGTAAATGCATATTAACTTCTTTAATACTTTCTTCCTCTTCAGGAACGGAATATTTTCGCCTTTTATTTGCTCTTCGACTATGTTTGCCGTGTGTGTAGCGTAGTAAAAAGCAGTTACGTTACAACAGCAAACAATTCAATCATCATCATCATCAACAACAACGTGATCAAGTCATCTTCCTGTTTTACGAATTCATCATCATTTCATCCCTTGCTGATTCCCCTTCTATTCAAGGTAGTGAGTAGGTAGGTATTAGGTATATACTACCGTCATTATAAAAAAAGAGGAGTCAGCCGTGGTTGACTGTAAATACTTGGGAAGTTTTAGTGCAGAGATTTTACAGCTTGATTACAGCAGCATAGTTATTTCAATCGTATTACTATTCAAGTTTGCAGTAATACCCTTTGATTACTTTTCTAAACTGCTAGTACAACATTTTTACTACTACACACCGCTGCCTGCTAACTCATAAAGATTCTGATGAAATCTTGCACTCTTCTAATAAGAATCCCTTCTCTGCAAAAACATGAATGGGAAATGATGATTACGATTACGTTACGACGTCGTATGGCTTATGCTACACCACACCATCATCATCAATCTGGTAGGAGAGCCCACATAGAATTGCTAGGTACTACACGATTGATAATAAATCGGTGAAGTTGGCGGTGCTAGTGGTGACTTCACTGATGATGATAATAGCATTAAAACTAAATACATAAAAACATGCTAGAGGCAATTTAACAGTCAACAATTGACTGGTGCTTCGTTCGTACACTACACTACTACTACCACCGTGAAATCTGCCATTAAAAATGGTTTAAGCATGTGCAAAAATCCTTTAATATGGTATCGAGATTGAAAAGCGAATTTCAGGTCAAACTAGAGCTCTCGTTGGGTCACCTACATTTAAAATTCTTACATTCGTTTACCTGTGCTGTAGGTCAACCTAGCAAAGCAATCCCTGTTATTATTACCTTTATAATATGCAAATGCCGTCTGCTGATCTTGTCCTAGTATATCATCGGTATTTAGTCTTTCACCATAATATGCAGCAGTAAACCAACCGCAAAACGACGCTGTTATAGGTGGCACTGGTACAAAAAGTTACTGAAAAGGAAGAATCAACTAAGAAGGGACATGAAAATATAATATGATGATCGCCAACGCTATAGCTCTATCAGTTCAAAGTCATTTTAGAATTCTTCTTTTATGACAAGATTCTCTGATGAAGACTGCCTGCTCACAACAACGTCATCATGCGTCATGAAGCAGCAGTAGTAGTAGCTGAAAACACTGAATGAAAGGACTTTTGAATGCAAGAACGCACATTCAGTCAAGCTACTCTCATCTTTACAGATGAAATACTAAATACTAACCAATCTTCATTTTTTAAATTTTAGGCCACTCAACCAGACCTGCCTCGGTTGATAGAAAGTTGTGTAAAATGCTCAATCATCATCATATCATATTTTCATCTTCGTCATAGTCCTCATGAATGAAAACCTACCACCACCAGTTTACCTCTTCTTTTTGTTTTACTCAAACAACTACAATTTAAGAAAGACACATCAGCAGCACAGAAAAAGAAGCAAACGATAGCAGCTAAATGATAAATACTGTAAAACGGCAAATTCATTGATTTTTCTCTTTTTTTATTCATTTAGCTATCATGCGTACCCAGAAGAGGTTTGTACCTCCTGAAGCTCACGCAATGCTACCTAGCAAGTTGATAATTTCTGTCATAAAATAAGTAGAAAAGTTTTCATTGTCACTCGCTCAAATCATGGCTTTATTTTGCAAACCTGAGCTAGCTGATAGATTATTTTGTACATGAGAACTGCGTTGCAAAGGTATGTAGATAAAAAAATGTGGCTTGTGTGTTACTGAACCTTTAAGCATTCTTGTTCATAATAGACAAGGGATGATTGGACATATCATCTGAAACAACGTGACAATCTATTTGGATATGCATGACTGGCGATTACACTGAACATGGTGTGGAGTAGTACGAGTAACATAGTACCTGACATGACACGCGTACCTTTTATATTATGCCATAAATACTTTACATCTTTTACATATGCAGCGTTCCTGCATATTAGCAGTGACTAATGACACCACATTCAGATATGTACCTAGTCTGAGAGAGATGATTTTTTTCGCTTTCATCTTTTTGCTTTATGAAATTTTAATTAAGCAGGTAAATATCTAAACTTGTATAAAAACAAAGACAAACTTACCTGTGATCCTAAAACACAAGAAATGTATGTATTATTATTACACCACAGATTTTGTCAGTTTTTCTGAAAAGTAAGAAAATAATTTGCAATACGTGTTTTTAAGCTTGAGTAATTTATAGCTTGACGGGCGAGAAAGAAAGAATGGAATGAATGAAAATCAAAGTGTCAACTATGTGGATCAATGATAGTATAGTATATAGCAAGTACCTCAAATTGATATGAATTGCAAGCCTACCTTTCCCCTGGACTCCCTTCAGAAAGCCTTACTTTAAAGACACTTGAAACGTAAGTAGATTAAGTAATGATTTGATCAACGTGTCGAAAGTAAATGTTCGTTTGTGAAGTGATGAAGCTTGAATGCGTCGAAGCAGCCGAAGAGTTCGGTTATTTCTCTTCTTTCCTCTCTCTGGCCAAATTTCTGCCCAACTCAACCAGAAGCTGACACGTAGACAGAAACTGAAATTTTCCGTCGTAAATTTTATTACGCGTCAGATTTCAATTCATTACCGTTTGCAATAACTGATCACGCCATTGTGTTGTGTTTGTGTTGTGTCTTTTCATTAAAAACATACACTAGTGTACAAGTACAATAGGACTGTTCTATCTGAAGAAATTAGACAATTCATTGAAACAGTGTATTATTACATTTTTACCAGCATGGTAGCTTCAGGTGGTGGCAGTAACAAAATTTTTTAGTAGACCCATCCTTCCAAGAACCAAAAATGATTATTCGAAATGAAACATAATGGTAAGGTGCAACAGCGTACAAGCATGTATGTAATGCATATAGGTAGGTAGTAGGTAGGCACTACAGTAAATATGAAATAACTTTTTCTTTCCTACTGACTGTACTTAATACACTATAATCACTTAGACATTTTGCTAAAAAATTTATTTCGCCGTTACAGCGTGTAACTTGAAAATAAAATAACAGACACGTATAAATCACAATACAAATGCCTGAAAGGTTTACATTATAATAATTGTTAAGTAA
>JAHZMZ010005300.1:0-14752 GCA_027743805.1 Lepidocyrtoides sp. E14
TATAATTTGAAAAATCAACATTTATTTTATTTTACTATTGGCAATGAGACTCGGGCTTCACTCCTCGTCTTTTACTACCAGCTACTGACAGAATTTAAAATGTTTTATAGCAAAGTTACTGAATACTCTGCAAAGCTAAAAAAACTCGATAAATTCCTGAGTTTGAAGTATGCATACTTTATGGTCAAGTAGTGTACCTAGCCGGTAGTCAACGCTAACTTTCTTTTCAAAACAGAGTAAACAACGGATGATGAGTCATGGCACTTCATGAGTAGCAATAATCTTACAATGCTAATGACAGGAGATGAGGAGACGGGAACTGCTAAATTATTTTAAGAACTGTAAGCGACAAAACTGAATAGCATACATAGTCCCGTGCTTACAGCGTAGCGCAGCGTTAAATGCCACTTGACTGCTTCTGGCGACTAGAAAAAATCGTGCATGATGTCGAATATATTATTAAATAACTTGTTGTACGCACCTACGTACTGCATATCCTCTTTTCATTTATTATTAACCTTTTATGGAAGCAGTTATGCTGTTGGCGTTACCAAGTAAGAGTCATCATATATATGGTTATTATGAATGTGCAAACAAGTGTGAAATTTTTGCGATTCCTGATGATAACAATGTACCAAGAAAGAATAAAATTATTTGTACATATATGGCGATCTTATGAGTTGGTAGTCTAGAGTTTTAAGCATGTAAGGCAATCTTCCAATAAGGTTATCTAACAGCGGTTTTTGATTACGTTTGTATTGCCGTGTATATTATGGATATTAATGAATTTGAAATAATCATGTCTATTATTGAATTACGTATTCACAACCTCACACATTTATTTTCTTGAGGCGTCTTTATTCTCTGTTCTTGACGTTCATTATGACAACCAGTATGGATAAGCGGATGCAATTATGTTGACAATCAAATCAGTCACCACTCAATACTAAAAGCAGATAGCACGTTCACATACTAGCCTCATCGATGCAATGTTGTAAAAATATTACTAAAGATGCACATGTTAATGAAAAGTCTAGAAGATAAACCCAACGTATTTCGTACTCAATGATAAACACCTTAATATCTTAAAGACGCCTAGTTTAGTACATAAACACATTACCTACCTATCACATACCTATGTAATAGCTGTATGATATGCATGCATTTTCGGTAATTGTCAGATAACATGTACCTTAGCTACGTAGAGTTTAATACGTGATAGTTCTCTCGACCTACGCCTCTGTTTCTTTTTGAAGTGAGCACAGTTGCAATACCTAGTCTTCCAGCTATAAGCTAACTAATTATATACCGTGTGCCGCAGGCGCATGCAAACAACAAAATTGATTGAGTGACAATTATTTACTGGCCTAACTCTAATATTTTCAACTCTGTAATAAATAATAGATAAACTATAGTTTCCGCGCGAGACAAAGATTTTAAAATACCTTGCCTCGTAATTAGGATAAAATCATTAATTTGTTATTTGCATGCATTCGATTACAGCCCCATCCCTATTAAATACATTGAGCAGAAACATCCTTATCATTATCAAAGTAAGGTAAATTCATCGAGTTCTCTAACTGGTTTACCTTCTGTATTAGTAAAGTCATTAAATATTAAGTTGATTTATTAGCTGTCACGACTACGGAGTAATGTCTCAGTCAATCAATATTTGTATGCATTTATTTCCATTACTGATAGTACCTTTATGGTCATTCATGAAGTGTAGTGGTAAAAATGGAATTTTTGCATGAATGTAAGCATGTAAACATGTGAGAATAGGTATTCCTTCATCATTTTCTTACTTGAACCACGCTGGGGAATTTTGCAAATGTCATTGCAAATGTCATTTTTTCGCACAATTTACATATTCATTTAGTTGGCTTTGTATCATTTGACTGCTAAAGAATTTCCAAGAAAAAACGATCTTAAAGCCAATTCTGATGATTATTGTGAATTGCTTCTGACGACAAATAAGCGAACCCTTCTTAGAAGTAAAGCAGTTAATAATCAATGTGCGCAACCGCTGAAATGCATTGGCCTGACATTTAGAATTTTACCTTTGGTTGAAAACATGGTAGTGATGTAATGCAATGAATGATGCACATTGACGTGCAAAATGATCGATGTTATGCATGCTATTTTTGGTACTTGAACTTGAGTAGATTTTTTCTTCTTACTGGGTGATGACTACTTGCTTTTAGACAGCTACCGCAACGACGACTCAAACATGCATTTTTGCACTCATTGAATATTCAATATGGTCATTAAATGCATACATCATTTATTTTATTTTACTCACTCATACTCACTGTCTGATTGTCTGACTGGACGTGTTACAAGTTTACTTAGCGTGAATGTAAATCACCCATTCAAGTAAATTAGTATGTATGTCTTTCATTACCTTACGTTTTTAGCTTCATTATTATTATTACTATTATTACAAGAGATGCAGTTTGCAGTCAGCCTTGCTAACGACCTATTCACAAATCTGCTAAAAAAAGTCTTTAAATATTTTAAGAGGCACTCTAAAAGTCTGACAAAATGAAATAAAATTTACACTGCCGCTGTTTTATGGATAAGTGGATGGATTGGTTAGTTTCAACATTGATCATCTTCACTCATTGCGTAAATAGTAAAATACCTCATGCATGCCCCATTATCTGTGCAAGCAGAAGGGTGAGGACCTAAAAACGTGTAATGCGAACTATTTGCTTGTTTTATAGCAATTTTCAACTGAAACTTAACCTTTTGACGCAGATTACAGATTAAAAATTCTATTTAAAACAGGCTACTTTCAATAAAGACAGAAGAGCAGCACATTGATTGCTTGCACATGCCTTTTTTCGTTGTAGTGTTCAATACATCAATAGCGAGTTACAAGATTATTGATTCTACCAAGTGGTACAATCTCGAGGCATACATTGTACATTGCAATTTGCAAACTTCTAGCAAAAATCATTATTAACAGCCAATTATCCGTATCAAAGTTTGTACCAATAAAAAACGAATAGATGTGAAACAATGTCTTGGTTAAACAAGTACACAATATTTTTTAAAATAAGATCTAAATTTTATAGTATGAAATACTTTACGACTTATTAACAATATGCCACTGTTGTTCTCCTATTTGTCTCTGGATTAAAAAAATGCTTATTTACAATAATAAAAGAGGTAAAAAGGCATTCACAAAAAGAAAGTGAAGATAACGCAAACGTAAAACAGCACTATGAATCAAGCAAGCTGTATTGTATTGTAATATATCAACTCTTGTTATGCAGGTAGGTAGGTAGGTATTTGGATGGCATGATGGCACGTTCTAAAAGCCTATCAAGTATCATGCAAGTGTGCGTGCAGTCGCAATCAGACCTGGAATCGAAAAAATGCTGACAGAATTTTAATTTTTCTGTGCGGAACACCCATCCGTACAGCGCAAAAAGAAAAGAGAAAACTTGTTAAAAATGCGCATATGTAATTAATAGGTGCGTTAAACGAGTCACATACAGATTATTCACATTACATACATATTAGGTAAGTATTTACATTGATTGAAACAAAGCTTTAGGTACACCTGTCATAAAACTATAAACAAAATATAAACTCACACACTGCGAAAGTCCATAAAAATTCAACATTTTTTTAGCTTTGTTTAGCTTCCTTTCGAGATGATAAAAAACCCAAACTGAAAAGTTTTATTTTAAAAGTAATGATTTTTTTTTGAAGGCTTACCAATCGGCCAAAGCTCGAAGTAATGCTCGCTTTCTGGCGTTACTTCGTATTCGAACACGTTTTTTGCTCGATGGAGTTGCCGGTATTCGCGGTGAATTAAAAGACTCTTTGGAAACCACTATTCTGATTTGGATTTGTGGAGTTGGACCAACATGACTATTTTGTACCAGAGTTCCAGTGGAGGGTTGCACTGGCAATTGTAACTGATCACATGCTGGACAACAAGAACTTTTCCCTTTTTTCGACTTTTTTGGAAGTCGCACCCGAATTTTCAGACACTCGGTCAACATGTTTATACACCACACACGTGCGGGGAATGCGTTCTTCTTCGGGCCAGTTGCTATCAAAAGACGTTTAAATGTATTGCATGCACAAAGCAAACTACATACAAACCATGACTTATTTTTTTACTTTGGTAGAATCAGGCACGGGAACTCTTGTACAGTGCAGGAAACACGATGGGCGTTTCTTATCAAATTGAATTCATTGTTAGTTTTATTATGTCGTCTTTGTCCGTACAAAAATCTGCAAAATTTTTGACAATAAATATACTAGATGTGAGATGGGTAGGGTGAGGTTGCTGTGAAGACGATGGTGCTCGCAGCATTTCCTGTCTTCTCCTCTCTACCTACATAATGTGTACCAATGTACTTACTTTATTTTTTTAAAGTTCATGAAACTTTGAAAAACATCCACTGTTTGCTGCTGCTGCAAAAATGTTTTAAAATTTAAAAAAGCACACTGTCCATTCACTCGTTATGGATGAAGTGAGCGAGCAACATTGCAGTTAACAATGGTGGATGTTCTCAACTCTCAACTTCCCCACTCATATTCTGGTCACTGGAGCGTGCCCACTTATATTTCGTTACGTTACAGATGGTCAAAGCGGAAATTGTGTACTCGTTTTTAATATTTTTTATTATTTATAAACAGCACGAGTATATTTCTTATATAAGACATCCACACCCTAGTCCTATGTTCCGTTAATAACACTTTTGCTCCCAAGTCCTAAACCATCTTCAAAACAATTTCACTAAACCATTTACAAATACTTGGACTAGGAAAGATTTATTACTTTTGAAGAATTACTTCACGAAGCACAAGTCACGATAAATTGTCTGAAGTAGTACTGCAACGTTACTTTGAAATGAGAAAGACTTATTTATGATGGCTGAAAATTTTGAAGAACATTTAGGTGAACAGGGAGTTATTAAAATTTCATGATGTTACACAACAAACAATTTTTATCCAGCTTTCTAGAAGCAACACAGTGGCGGCTTCGAAGACTGGAATATAGTGAAACTTGGTCACATTTCAGTTTCTCAATTCTGCAGACAAACAAGGTATAATATGTATGTTTGTGTACCCGGTCGAGAAACTTGATTGTGCTGAGGATCGAACAATTTTAACACATTAATTATCAGATCAGGTAGTTCAGTGATGACCGGTGCATACTAGTGTCAAGAGTATTGGAAGTATTTTTCACCGATAACACGTGTACATAGGCTTAACTCTTAATGTTAAGTTGGCCTTTTGCATGTACCTGAGAAGAGCATAATAAATAAGCCGTATGAGGATGAACTAGTGGAAATGCCTGATCACTTTTTGCTCGAGTGGTTGTGGTACAAGTTTTATGGATAACATAAAAGTCCTTTGTCTACACTTCTGATCTGATGACATTGTTCACTGTCAGTTTGTTTGGTTGCCTTGGCACTGACTCGCGTTACCCCAAAATTATTGGGAAGATGGGCATTATAATTTATAATTTTTTGTGACAAGTGCAATCTTTTATGCAAATGCCTTTCAGCAAACTAAAAAACCATACGTCGTCACAATTTAAATACTGGGAAATCTTTAAGGCTTTGGTAAATACATTTAAAAAATGTCTGATTGTTTTTGCTTTTTGATTCTTCCTTAAAGGTAGTAGCACAGTAACAACAAATATTCAACGGCACATATTATACTACATCGATTTGACCATGTCACCCAAAGCGTTGATTTCAAGTTGAAGGTTGCATATGAACTGGGGAAGAATTTGCATTTTGCAATACTATTTTGTATTTTACCAAAGAAATCACTATAAGCGGCTAGCAAGTAAAATCACTCATCCGAGTAAATTTTGAAAAATCAAAAGTATCCTACCACAACAAAAACATTGAACAAGCTCTCCGAGTTTTTTTTTCAATGGGACATACCTACTAAGGAAGTACAGAATGACTCACGCGTAAACCACGCTAATGATCCCAGCAACAATGTAATTACGCACCTGATTGTTGGGGATGTGCTTGGAGCACCAACAGACACAGGTGTAATCTGACAGCAGCGTTTGCATTGTTTCTGTTCGTTTTTTGACGGATGGAGAAACAGTTCAGTTTATTTATTACAGGTTAGAGGATTCACTGTTGGCATGCAGTGGTAATTTTGGTTTAGTACCTATCCTTCTTGTTTCATTTCCGCAAGCGCAAGCCAAACAACAGGCATTTAGGTACGCATAAAATAGGCACAGTAATAAAAATATGATAAAAATCAAACTGATGCTAATCTTCTGCGTTATGAAGTGCAAAAGGGATTTGAGGCATGTATGTAGTTGAATATTATTGTAAATTTGCTCAACAATATTTCATGGAGTGTGGAATACAGGAACGATACATTTGAAAATGTGAATGATAGGAAGAGTAGGTAGACACGTTGCACCTGTTTCAGCAATTGAAAAGCGTGTTGTTTTGCTGTATGTACTGTTTTGCTTATATAACAGACACACAACTAGAGACTTGATGATGATGAGCGAGTGCAATTTGTGGTGGTGAGCTACTCTAGAACATCCCTTCACTACCTGTTGATGCCATTACAGATAATATTCGTGAACACGGTGTGTATTTTAAATTTAAACATTGCTACCATTCTGTCATTGTGTTCGCGTACAACAGTAATATTTAAAAGCTGAAATCCGTGTTTCAAAAGATGTATCATTTCCTTTGAAAGTCCTTTCAGCTCAGAATTCAACATAAAACATGCTCACTGTGAAAAGAGCGATAAAACAAGTTGTAAAACCAATGTGAATCATCATCATCATCACCAGTAAATTAATTATGGTTGGTGGAAAACGAAGGATATAGGTATGTTGGATACCTACCCATGTACTTTATGGTTTTTGTAAAGTGTGAAGGAGAAATCCCAACAATGGATGACTCAGGGCTTGTCAAAAATGCACTTGAATGGTTGTACATTTTAAATAGTTGAACAGCAGTATTTTTCAAGCCACTGTCTCTAAGCATTAACAATTTGTACAAAATATAATGTGCATGGAATCATTTATAATTGTGAGACAAAACACAGATTTACTAATTTACAATGAGACAGGTCTGATATTTGATTCAGCCATGATTTCTAAAATTTTCATGGGCTGCTTTTGTTTTGAATTGTCGCTTTGTTTTTTTCCTACGTAGCATAATGTAGTAGCTTCATCATTCAATCAGTTAAAAAGCTTGTAGAGTATAAAAAATTTACTGCATGCATCAGCAAGCTTGCAGAATATGTATCGAGTAAAAACTGTGGGACTTATTTCACTAGCCGATATTTGGGTAGACATTCTGACAGGAAACTTCTTTACCTGTCTCAAATTTCATTTGAAACAAAAAGCCAATCAGTTTGTATATTTTGCATAGCCCTATTTTTCTACTTATTGCAAAGCGGCAGCCTGCAAAATGTCTTTAAAATTGTTTGCTTGAGCAAAAGTGTAATTTTGTAGTTCATTTTATTTTGATTTACCTATAAGGTAATGATGTCATGACAAGGTTGAAATATGGCAAATTTGTGATACAGAGTAAAAAAAAGTATGCTAGGTGGGCGAACCGTTTAATCACGATGAGCCATTGTTAATGTTTGTTACATCTGCTGTGCCACCACCTACAAAACGAAACTGCAACATATATGCTGCCCATTATGTGTTAATAGAAATTGAATGCAGTTTAAAGTATTGACTCATCAACAATTCACCACTCACCACGACCACGACTCACACGACTGAAAGATGACTGTTTTCATGAATATATAATGAGGTGCACTATATCCTAATATTCTTTTGAAAATTAATGACTAAATATACTTACTCTACATTGGAAGACAAGACAGAATATTGGAGGAATTATTGTTTACATTACTAGTCATGGCTTCCCTCACAGAGCGTTCTTATATTTTACCCAATTTTACACATGTAAATCACTTAAGAAATCTACTTTGATCAATGATTGCAATATAGTATTTACAAAACTTAGCAATTTAACTGTTCAAAAAATAAGCACCAAGGACTCAGTGTTGAATGAAGGCAATGAAAAGTTGTATGCAGAAATTCTCTGTCAGAAATGCTGCACAAAAAATGTGAGCGCTTGTTTTCTGCAAGTCATAACGTCTTGAGATGGTTTCAATTTTTAAATAATTGCATATTAATATCTACTTAAATAATCCAGCACAGCAATACTTTGCACTATGCCTATGCATTTGAATTTCTCTTATATAAATATACAAATCAAAGTATGCATTACTAATAACAACAAGCCACTTCAAATGCTTATAGCATCCCATTTTCTACAAGTGTTTTTTTGCTGACATGGCCATTACAATTCCCAACATTAGCCTTCACTACACACAAGTGTGTTCTTAATAATCTTAATTTTTAACATGTATTTATTACAATACCTACGTGAGACAGAGGTAGTTGGAGCAACCAAAGTATTTGCCTTAACATTGCGGTGTCCACTATATACAATAATTAAGTAGAGCGTTATATTAAAATCCAGCATCGCATTAGATTGTCTGAATATTTGTCCTCTTAATCAGACTTATTGTTATGTTAATAAGTAGCTAACAACTTCCATACCACAATTATTGACTCCTCAAACCCAAAAACATTGAAAGACAACTCAAATATTAAAACTGTTAAATTCGCTGTTTGAAAAACTTGAAAATATTGTTCTTCGTACAGATTACGGAGACGTAATTGATAAAGGGAACGTCATTCTTTTCATATGGGTGGAAGTGTTTCTTTCATCAATGCAACGACATGTAGAACAAAATGTGCAGTGCGCACTACACATGTAGTCATAAAACTAATGATGCTACATCCACAGTTTTACAGTCGCAGGACCCTGCGGGATAGCTCATTCAAAAATCACCCTTACCCAGTATAAAGGCAATAGCCATTTTTATTGACGCGTGCCTTTTATATACTCTATCTAAAAAGAGTAGAATATAAAAGTTGTCTACAAAGCTACAGTGGCAAAACCGTGACTACCACTGCACTACCAGTAGTGAGCTACAGTATAAACTTTCATGTTGCCGACTTTACTTACAATTAGTACTTTAAAAGGTAAACATAAAATTTCATCGGGATTCCCGATGAAAATAATTGGATTTTCAAAGTTCATGTGTAAGTACATACATGTGCCTAATTGATGACTGATGGTATGGCAATATGTGCATTTGTGAAAATATTCGTGCAAAAAATGGTTTTTCTTACGTTTCAGATGTGGTTTCCTCTTTTGCAACACTTTTTGCTTCCTCGTCTGCCGGTACATCAGACTTGACGGTTGATGGCAAGTTGGCACCGTTTTCACCGCAGTGCTCTACATTCGGCGTGCCTATTTCATCCTCACTGTATATCTTTTCACTTGTGTTAACTTCTGGTTCAGCTGTTGAAATAGGTTCCAATTCCGAAGGGGAACATTCATTATCCACATCATTGACTGGGAGCTTACCTTCCAAGGGCTGCTCGCCTTCACCACAATTTCCAGACATTTCATGCAAACCTCCAACAAAGGGATGCGACTTGAATGAAAAGTTTATGAAAAATTTCCTCTCACTCGCTTGGTTTTCAAATGAAACTTAACTTGTGTGGTTGAATGAATCTAACACCTCACTTCTGATAATCACTGGTTGCAATCATTAGGTTTTTCAAAACGCGAGTGTGAAAAGGCACTATGTATTAATATTTACATGGACCCATTGTTGAATCTTTATGATTGGCAAGATGGCAAGGCTTGATCTATATGAGAGATGATAGACTCAAGCACGCACAGCACTACAACTGAAGCTTACCAGCGCTTGTGAATTATATGAAGTTTTAGTTGGTCACCTCATTCCGGCAGTGGGAGTATCTTGGAGGATCTACGGTCTTGTTCAACATCAACGTTATATTGGCATGATGATGTGATGTTAACTAGAAGTGTGCATGGGCATGTGGTTGAGTGTTCACGGTATAAAGCATGGTTGCACTTATTTCCATCAAAATACATTCCTCAACTTACAATCAAACCAGACAAGAGCAGAGACCATTGCTGTATAAAATAATATTACTTTTACAATGAATGAACAAAACTTTAAAAGTATGCATCAGCACAAATTCTTTATTCATCGAAACAACAAAGTGATGAGGCATGTTTACCGATTCTCATGGTGATGAAGGTGAGTTTTCGAAGAATGACTCTTGAAAGGATATGAAATGAAATTTAAAAAATGCTTGTCGTATCGTCGTGACTTTCAGCTTGAGGCAATAATTGGGAGATCAAGTCTCAAATGTACTGTAGGAGTTTTAACTAAAATGATATCATCAGCTCTGTATTTTCGCTACCTTACCAATGATTGTACATGTTTTCGGCAGAGTGTGCACATTATTGCATGTCGTGCAGATTTAATAAAAAACGACGGAAAGTATTGTCAGTATGAGCTCCTTCCAACAAGGCTCTAAAAGGAAAGTGAATTGGCTACAGAATCTGCCAACTAACCAAAGTGGATAATATACAACCTTGACCAAGAAATCATGGAGCTCAGCACAGCTTCTTCAGCTTGTGAAAAATAACAACAATAATAATAATAATATTATGCTGAAGCCCTATTGAATGTTAGAGGAGGACGAGGGAGAAGGGATAAACATAATTTATGATGAGAGTTGTGTTTTTCAACAAAAAGAAGAAAAGAATATATTGAGTCAAGATTCTTGACTTAAACGAAATATAGTCGTTCACTATAAGAAAGTCCCATAAAAATACGCTAAATTAGACTTAACGACCTTCTTATACACATTCACAATAACAACCCATAATCCATAGGTATTCCTGTGTTTTTTATCGACCAGTCCTAGTCCACTAGTATTGCATACATACCTCTAGACGTACGTGTTTGTATGTAAAGCAAATATAAGTAACTTACAGGTTGCCAAGCTACAAAAACTTTACTTTTTAACAAAAAAACAATGATTTGTGATTTGATCTAACACAAACAGCTCTGTAAAATTGTGTGGTAATCTTCACATACTACGCATTTATAACAACATTCACTCCAACAAATAAATCCACTCATTCACTCATTCACTGAACCATGCTGCTACTAACCATGGCCACTGGAACTGTAAGACGTATGAAATAAATAGCAACTGCCGTATGTAGCAGTAATTATGTAGCCTAATGTGTAGCTGGAAACATAAATGTCTGCAAAACACTGGGACCTTATGCGCTGATCAATGAAGCCCTACGCACTTGTTTTCAAATGACAGGTGAATTGTCGTGCAGTGCCATTATTAAGCACTTGCATAATATGCTTTGGCAAACATCTCCAGCGGACTAAGAATTGAAACTTGAGAGTTCAAATTCCAAATCAATACGAGTCGTCTTTAAAGCTCATCACATCACCTTTAAACCTGAAAATGTATTCAAGAATCATGGCCAAGAGCCAAATTAAATTTGTACAGGAACTTGAACTGGGCTCTATCTACAAGAATGTTTTCGGACAGATAATTAACTTAGCCATAACGTAACTCAGCTATAATATTTTAAAGCGTAAACAAGTGACGGAGATAAAGTAGAAAATAATCGCTAATAATGCTCGATAAACTATTGTAGTCATAATGAGCAAAAAATAAACGAGACATTATATCATTAAGCAACATAATGTGGCAGTGATAATCACTGTTACAGTGAGAGAACTGCTTGAGAATGTTGGCCATACTTTGCAGGTCAGGCGCAGGCCACAGATAAAAGTAATTATATACATCATGATGGAAATTGATAAACACGCAATGGTAACGGTTGTCGAAAAGTATTACGTTAGCATTCATCTTCAAAAATTCAGCCAAGGAACATGCTATTGTAATTTTAAAGCATTCCAATGTCACACCTTTGCGGATCCACTGACCGGCAGACTGACTGAGTGTCATGATAAAGTACAGTAGTCTGTCGTATTAAATAATCTTTACATCTTGCTTGATTGATATTAAAAGCAGTCATTAGTCTTTCAATGTTTTTGGGTGCTCATCTTTCTTCTAGAGGTGCTGCTGCCAGTACTGACCAAATGAAAAAGAACCACGATTTACTATTTACAGGACACTTCAATGCAATGGTTGCAGGATAAATTGACAGATCCAGAAGAGATTATTGCCTGCAATACCTTGCTACGTTTTCACCAATATATTGATGTAAAATTAGTCGGCAATGCCGGCCGACTCGACATTCCCTATTCCCTTTGCGAAATATATTAAAGAAAATCCAAAAAACATCATGAAGATTTCAGCATGATCATGATGACTGATAACTATAACGTTTAATTCTTCCAAAAGCGAGCATTCATATTCAATTGCAGTTTTTATATCAATGCAAATGCATGCATGCACTAGCTCAACTAGCTGTTACAACAAGAAACCTATATGATCCATGCCACCTGCACCTGCATTCCTTTGATGAACATGTTTCATCCATTTCTTTTAAACTGCCAATTTGGCCATGCCAAATATGTACTTACTTATATTTTTGTTTGCAAAAAGTTACAACTATTATGATGTGCATGCACAACTCCTATGCCTCACTCATTCAACTGCCTCACCATCTTGGGTTTGGGTGTTAGTATTTGACGATAGATAATGATGCGATGCTTTATATTGTGTCGTTATTGTTAATGTTCTGTTGTATTTCTCCTAACATAAAACTTATGTACAGTTTCTCACATGAAAAATGTCGATTTAACTATCGATCGGTATTTTTTAGTTTATTTAAGCAGCACGTAAAAAGAACTTGATGAGATCTTGAGCAAGACTTCAAGTTTTTGAATCATCCAAGTAAGACAGAGTGACTATCACCTTTGAGTGTGTGAACTTGAGTTGGGAAAATGATGCAAATTTAGCTGTGGGGTAAAACATAATGACAGAAAAAAATGACAATTTCATCCGCATGTAAAATGTAACGTTTTTTGTCACGTCGGAAATGATGTACATATTCAACAATTAAAATATTCATGTTTTCGTGCGTGAAATACAAATGGAAGGTAACCAAACAACTAAATGCTTCTTCTAAATTGCGGTTTTCTGTGCTTGTTTTTGTGTTTATGTTGCATGTTTTTAGGAGGAGCGAGGATAAATACATTTTTATTATATTCTATCATACACCATTATCATAATCACTAAAATACTATATAGTTTTCGGCAACCATCTACATAATTTTTTTCGCACAACTATCAAAGAATTGCCGGAGCTGAAATTACAAGGTGAAACGGGGAATGCAAAAAAAAAAAAAAATTTTCCAAGTCCAAGTATTAAAATGTGAGCCCAGAAATTTGAAAGCTGCTTGTAGAAACGTATCATTTACTGAAAGTCCTCAAACACTGGGGTACTGATTAAATGTAAATAAGTTTAGATGCGCGACTGCCCATGAAATAATTGAAAGATATTATGCGGCGACTGTATTTTAAAGTGAGATACTATGAAAGTGCCCTTGTCGCTTGTTTCTTTCTTGTGTGGTTTACAAATGAGTGAATACACACTGATATGATTTTCAAAAGAGGGTAGTTAGGTATACTCAACTAACTCAACACCATTGTTCTCCATTCCTAAGTGGTAAAACTAATTTATGAATTCAAAATACGGTTACATGCTAGAAATTATATTCTAGAATGCTAAATATTTTGATGACGATGAATTGATTTTTGGCAATTTCTTTTTTCCAGAACACATACAGATTGTTTCCTTTTTTTTGCGTCCATGCCATGCGCTAGTACATTACGTGCATAATATGTTCTTATCACTTTGCCCCAATGCGTACAATGATTTCCTAAAATTATTTTGCTAAAGTAGCTTGTTTGATGCATTAAAGTTGCATTATTGCTAACACCTACTGTTTGGAATATGCTCTGTTAGTAATAAAAATGAAATTAGTTTTATGATTGCGGGTCCAGCTTTAATAAAGAAGTAAAACGTAAGGTAATTACGCAAGTATATTTTGCAACTTTTATTGAAAGTAATCCAACGTTTCCATCTTCTCAAGAGATCCTCCTCAGGGTGATTTTTCGAACAAACGAAAAGGGTTCAGCTTTCCTGAAAAAGTTGCGATAATGATTCATAAGTATTAAATGAGAGATTTGCAAATAAGTCAAAACCTGCTTAATTTTTCTAATTGGCCGAAAAGGCAATTTATTCAATTTTGATTCATTATACATAATCAAGTACATTTTTATTTTCCTCACCCGTGGTCATTTTCGTGGTGCATTGCAACAGCAATGCAAACACGCAATATATTAGTGTATTTAATTTAAATTGACGCAGTTAAACGCACAGCATAGCTGTGCAACAATACAAAACATCTTACTTTCGTTCTGGCTGATTAACTTTCTCCTCCAGTAATTCTTCCTTAGCTAGCATACCAACTAGTTCCTCCAACTGCTTTGAGCTTATATCTACATGCTCTCTGCCAACCACATCGATTACCTTCACTAAATCATCAACTTCAATTTTTCCATCCATGTCGTCATCCAATTTGGAGAACACTGCAGCTATCCTTTCTAATTTTGCGGTATCTTTGACATCCTTAGCTTTCCTGATGGCTTTCATTAGTTCGGATGTAGCTACAAGATTTTTCTGTATACTGGCTTTCTTCTCTTCTTCCTTGGCATCAACTGATGCAACTGTTTCATCTAACTTTCCGATCATACTATTTAGCTTATTAAGAAGCCTACGAGCACCTTTTGATTCTTTTACTTTTATTTTCA
>JAHZMZ010005301.1:0-13581 GCA_027743805.1 Lepidocyrtoides sp. E14
GTTCTTATGAGAAAAAACAATTTAAAATGTACTTTAAACTCAGGCTGGAATGTTTCAAAGTATGTTCATATCTGACTTAGCAAAGTATTAGCTTCTTCAATAGAAATTGGTTCAAGAAGTTTGGTCTTTCATGAAAGATTGAAAAGGCTTCTGGAAAGCCAGAAAACATTCAATGATTTCATTGAAATGCAGGCTTTAAACAGAAAAGGATAATAAAATGACGGCACTGAACTAGATGGCTTACCTGTAATGGCACCGGACACCACCTAGAATGATGGGCTCCAGACACAACAAAGATTGAGGGTCACGTGGGAACTGAGACATCGAGCATTGGGTTGGACACAGGGCACGACCTAAATTATCGAGCACTGGGGCACCGGAAACCACCTTGATTGGTGGGCACCGATACCTGTACAGCTCTATTGGATGGAACTTGAAAAGTACCTATTTATTATACCACCTGCATCTCCTGCCATGAATTGATACAGCTCGATCTTGTGAGAATTAGAAAAACTTTAAATGCAGCATCCTTCATATACATTTCTCTTTATAAGTAGCCGCTGCATTGCAGCACTAGTGTCATTTTCTAAACGAACAAAGATTCTTTTATGCTGCTACCTAAAATCAGTAAACAGTAAATGCACACACTTTTTCAAACAAAGCGAGCAGAAAACCAGTCTATCTAGTAATGCAGTTTTGTACTCGTCTTTGTCTCGCTTTAGCGTAAAAACCGTAGCATCTATTGACTGAAATCGTCAACTTGTAGAGTTGCTTTGTAGTTTCTTTTAAGCCTAAAAGAGGCTGCTCATTTACCTGTCTGTTTTTCATCCACCATCACCTTCTTACGAACGAACAAAGGAAGAAAGCTGAAGGATATAAAACTGATAGTTTTAAAAAGTATGTTTTAGCAAACATGTCACTTGCGAATATTTTTTACTCATTTCGTTGTGTTCATTCTAATGAAATGTTGGAAATTTACCGTTATCACACGTAGAAACAGTGTACAAAGAGAAAACAGACATGTGGGTTCTTCCTTGGATTCGTTCGTTGACTTTTTCAGTCAAATATTCTCAAAATTAAAGTGCAATGACACTACTAAAATGAAAACATGGTCGTAAATCATAGCAAGTATCAATGTAATTCTACTGAATCAACAGGGATAAATGTGGAATTGCTTTGTTCAGAATGTAGCAATAAATTTGACGCTAAGGAAAAACTAACCGTAACATGACGCCATGTTCTCATGAAAAGACATCAAGAGCAAGATGTATTGGAAGTCCCCCCAAACGGTATCATGGATAAACTACGAACCAAAATCGTATTTATCGAAGCAAGAGAGAATTATAGCCTACAGAAGCACAAAGTTCTTCTTCAAAATTTTTTTTAAATGCACGGGTAACAATTTTTTTTCCTCTCTGTAACGGTAGGACAAATCGATTTCGTTAAATGTATAACGTATACAATTGTATTAATATTACATCAAAAGTATCTTAGTTAGTACAGCAGTTTTTATATAAAATTATTTTTAATTAACGGGGAGGCATAGATGTCATCATGGTGTTATGAAGTTACCAGTAAAATATTTAAAAACTGTTTAAAATTGTTAAACTAAAATTAGTAAATAATTCAACTACAGTTCCCATTGGTAGTTCAGCAGCTTTGCAATATCTACAAAGAGACAAGACAACAAGGAAACAGTCTGCTTGAGCCCCAAATATAAAAATAAATGCAATAAGGCAAACGATGCTGCTTGAACTCTGGGCTGGGCGTTGTCGGAATATTTAAAATGTGTTTTCTTTGGACCTGAAACGATTGTATGTAAAATTTAACGACAGTTGGTCCGTTTGTTCTAGATTTAATAGTGAGAACGGGTGAATGCACTCGAAATGTTACAAGAATCTGAACACCTCCCTAACAAAGGAATAAAAGGTACTGTTGAAAAGTATGTGTCATGAGTCATAGCTTTGTACAGTATGGGGCTAATAATGATTCAAAATGATGAAATAGACGTCGGGTGAGAACCCGAACCATTGTGAATAAAAACATCCACAATAGCTATGTTTTTAGACATTAAACCGTTAATTTCAGACATTTCTTGAATTTTAAATTAGTGATTGCACAATAGTACTTATTTACTCCCAAAAACCAATCCACTATGGCACAACAAGACGTTGGTGGTACCAGGAAATAGTTTAATGCATAGAACAGGTCGTTAACAATAAGAGAAAATGAAACCAACATGATAGTCTAGTACAATGGTATAACAATACAGTATTTAATCCTAAAAATAGAAGAAAGGATTTTATTACCGAAACACCTAAACATGGAGTCATAACTTTTAAATTACATATTTAAATTCTATTGTTGAAAAACATTTCACTGGTATTTAAATTAGCAAAAATAGTCATATGGTGAAATACAAGGAAGTTGAAGAGGAAGGGACCCCATTACACATGCAGCATTTACGTTCTGATTGGATACACTTATCCCTTGAGTTAGGTAAGCTTTTGCTCGTTCCTCTCCCGATCCCGTCACTCACGTAATCAGTAATAACTAATCGGTCTTTCTAGAACATCTACGAAAGTTACTACATGATTACACCATGGGCCTAGATTCTCCAAAGCGAAAGGAGCAAAGTGGCAATTTCGCTCTATAACGAATTTATTTACAACTGTAATTTCTTCCGTTTGGCAGCATTCTCAAGCAAAAAAGTCCTGCTTCTTTGGCGGCTAAACGATTTTTGAAGGTGCTAGTATGTAATTTAATTTTTATAGCTTATTTTCTGTGAAAGAAGAGGCATCAACTACAAATTGGTTGAGCAATGAACACGCTACATAATTTGAAAGCTTATTATTATGATAATTGTCAAAGTTTTATATCTGCATTTTAACAAAACAGTAAAATCGCTTTCCCTTATTAGTTACAAGACCCGAACTCATTATAAAATGTGCTATTGCTAAACACATATGACTTTTACAACCTTTTTTATTGCAAAAATAATAATAGTTTTGTACTTTCAATGCGCATTTTTGGCTGTGCATCTTGAAGATGCCCAACTTGAAGAAAAAAAATTGTGAAAAGTTCGCCAAATATGAGCAAGTAAGAAATCAGTGAGCATCATTTAATTTCTTTTCTTTGTTCTGGCGTTCTCAGGGTATAGTTGCCAATTTTTCCAGATCATGAAGTTCCTAATAAATTCGAAATTGGTGTGATGTTCGTGATATGGTAACTTTTAATTGGTAACGATTTCTGCTTCCTTTTTTCCTCTCGTGTGTGTAAAGATGCAAATCCCATTAGCTCCATGCACTCAAAGCCAAACCAATGGTACTAAAACTGTAGAATCTTTTCTACCATGATTTTAACAGGCTAACTGCCAGTGCTCCATAGTACCTAACTTGACTTTAAAAACGGAAGTGATATGAATGTGCAGAAAAACATTAGCCTTTTCAACGACATAATCATTAAAAGAGTGAGGAGGTGTCAAAAAAGATTATTATCCACTTTCATGTAGAACACCAACTACATGTAAACTTTTATGTGTATCTGTTTACTGTTATTACGTGTCATTACCTGATTACTTCAATGATGTCGGCGTGCTCGCATTCATTTGTTTGAAGTCTAACTAAGCAATTTAACGCATCAACAAGATTTTTGTAGTAGAAAAGACGAAAAAAAAATGAAAGCACGAGAATTTGAGTTAGAAATAATGAAGGGTTTCAGCAAATATGACAAATGCACGTAATGACACAATAAATGACCATAATATCGTCCACCAGAACAACATAATTGATAAAATACTACCTGCAAAGATATTTTTAACAGAGTACAGTACATGTTGCGTGTTCTCTATCAAATTGGCTGCTTCTAAAAAAATTTCCAAGGGATAACAATTATTAATGAGGCAGTTTCAGTTTACTAGGCTATTATCGATGACAAGGGATGAAACATAATTATGCCGTCGCATTTACCATTACAAAACTTCAAAAAATTCATGCCGGGAGGAAATAATTTGCTATTATGTACGGAAAATTTAAAAAAGCGATCACTTCTTATTGGAGTCATCGAATCGTATAAAAATGATTAATTAAAGACTTTGTAAATAATAGTATTATTTTCGCGAAAATATTTCCAATATTGTCAGATTATTCTGGTTTGCATGTTCATAACAATTAAAACCTTTTTTTTCACTCGTTTGCCTACAAAAGTTGCAACAAAGCTGGGATAAGAATGGTACAAATAAAGTAGCAAATTGATGGAAAGACCACAAGCGTTCAGGTGTTTATAACCATGTAAACAGTACAAAGTGTTAAAACGGATACTATTCTTTCCTCAATATCAATAAATTTATGATAGTTTTGCAGTTGCTGATATGATCAACAGCAACATCATAAAATGTCATTTTACACATTATAGGAGTATACAAGATGTTGAATGAGATATGTATTTATGTAAAAAAAAATATCACGAAAAGGAAAAGGCGTTGTTGTAAAATACTGTGTCGCTGTTTGGGTATATCCTTCCGTAGCCTAATCTGTATACAAGATGCATACCTACCTACCTAATAATAATAATAGTACATATCCGCAAACAACTTCATGATAAACAAGTGCTCACTGCAGATTTTCCAAATGTTAGAATAAATAAGCTCCAAGCATTCGTAAATATTATGATGATTGGAATAGGTTAAAAAACTAAAATTACTGAAAAATTTCTTTTGGCATTATTTTACCAATCATAACATGTTTTCAACCTTTTAGTTCAAGGCTTACAAACCAAAAAAATAACAAACATATGAACATGATGATTCAATACGCTTGCCCATGAACCATCTAGCAAACTAATAATGGTAATCAGCAGCAACATCTCATCTGTATGTAAAACCAGTTTTATGTGTTTTAAATGGTAAAAAACAACAACAAGAGAAAACTAAACGAGTATGCCATGGCTACTTTTCAAAGTTGAAAAACTTGACCCGAATAAAATCGACAACTCTTTTGTTGACCATTGTCACTTGTACAGTAGTACATCTCTGCAGAAAAAAAAATGCAATAGGAAGAGCAGACGCGTGATAGTGTTGAGAACGAAATTGAACTTGTTTCATACAAAAAAGAAATTTGAAGCAATGTTGTTAGCCTTTCATTTGTTTCATTACTATTGTGGTGTGTATATGTATGTGTGTGTTGTTGTCTTCTAGTAAAATATATAGACTTTGCAAACATATTGGATCATCTTTCGCCGTGTGGTTTATTGTAAACGTACAATTTTATTGTAGTAGTTCACATTTTATTTGTCGGCATCTTGCACAAAAAAAGGAAAGACAAAGGTACACAAAAATGGATGAACAGGAATGAAAAGTGAAAATGCGAGTATTATATGAATGCATAAAGGTCAATTGTGCTTGTAAGCGTAGAAAAATGCTTTGATATGACAGCTGGACATGATTTGTAGTATTATCATCATTATCATCGAAAGTCTAAGAAGCTGAAGGAAGGTAGACTGTCTAAAGAAGATAAATGCTATTTTTAGGAAAATCTACAAGTACTTACTAAAGAAAAAGCATTGAAATGCATCTGATACATATGCAAATGATAAAATTAGTGTCTAGTTTTCTATAAAAATCGTGCAAATGTAAAAAGAGGAAAGCTGATACGGCTGTAAATAATCTTTTAGTCGTTTTCAGTGACCAGTAAATGCTTCAGCATTGCTTCTGTCTATAAATGGATAATTGGAGGCAATTTTATACGAATTTTTTTGTCAAAATCATTTTGAAATCGAGCATAATATGATTTAGTTATATGGAAGAAGCATGTTTACCTATATGAGGATATTATGAATATGAGCAGATGCAAAAGCAATGTTTGAAGTAAAAACAGTATAAATTGCTAATGCAATTATTATTACATTGTAAACTATATAACTCGTTCATGACCAAGAAGACTTTCACTTGCTCGCCCATAAGCATGTACATATTATGTTTATGATATCATCACTGTAGGAACTGGTTATTGTTTTCTGTTAATCTGTATGTATTACAGGAATAATTATGCTCATATTATTAATAGTGTGATATATTTATGCATGGGTAACTTTAAGTCAATTGTCTTGAAAGTTTAGCTTGCAGCTAAACATCTTTCTGTTGCGTTTTTTTTTCGATTAACAGAAGATTATGTATTTTATCTTTAAATGTATTACAATTTTCTAACGGATATTCACTTTAAAGTTTTTTTTTAAAATTATGACACTACAATAATCACATAAAAGTGTACCTACATAACAAAGTGCATTTTCTATCGTTGTTTCCTATCACATCACTATTCATTGATCAACATTGTTCTTCCTTGCTTCTATTAAGTTTTGTTGACTTTCTATATGTAACCGTTTGAACGTAAACATGAAGTTGTAGGATGACGATGAGTGGTTATTATTATGTAGTTTGTAGGTAAGTATTTAAGGGTGAAGCGTACAATCAGTAATATCACTAATTACGAGCATCATTGAGCTTGAACAATACAGGTAATGCTACTAAACAAGAGTTATCTTTTAAGTAGAGAATTAATGTAGAAAATGGTGTAGTTTCAGTGTTAGAACTGCATTGTGTTATGCAACAATTAATTTTCAGTTTTTCTGTAAAGTTGACTGTTGCTTTTACACAGTAACAACAATAAGATATAATTTTCTGGCTTTACTTTTGAAATGCAGCAACTTCTTCTATACGCTTCTCTAATATTTCACGCATTACTCGTGTGATGCTATTTTGTTTCATATTCTGAGAAGAGAGAAAAATGTTTGCTGATTTTGTGACTTATTTGTCGGAACCGTGTACTTTCCATGTTTCCTAACAAGGATTATTGTACTCGGCAATTTTGTAGAGATATTTTAGTATACCGTGAAATGTCAACTTTACACTTGATTACACATACTGAAGAAAGACGTTACAGTATGTCAATCAACGTCATCGAGTTCGTTACACCATGCTAATGGCTTGCTTGTATGTTTGCTCCACTCTTCTCGCTAGCTCATATTTCGCTCATCATCATCATCCCCCTTCTCGTTACTAATTTACAATTATATTCTTCTCTTCCTTAACTAAGCAGAACTTTCAAGCAAAAAAAAATTACTACTTACCATTTGAAAGACCAATCTCACTGTCACATATCTTACCTTACAATCAAGTTGACAAGTATCCACAATCCAAAGAAACGATGATGATGAGTTGAAAATTGTATTATTATAATTATTCATATTCATACATCTAGCCGCATTCAGAAATACAAACTTGATAGCATGTAATAATGTATCATTGCAAAAAAAATTGTGTGAATGAGTGGTTAATCGTCTTGTGAGGCGAATTTCTTAATGACAACCCTTATTTATGGTAGTGTGCTGCTATTACTATTATTAAAAAATGTGAGAAGTTCAGATCCTGTGATTTTCTATTCATTCTCCTAATTTTTTCGAGGTGCCGGCACATCGGAAGAAAACATAAATACTTCAGCCTCTAACGAGGACTGTTTCTATACAACTATTTTTTTTGTTGTATAATTTTATCAAAAAACCATTTTACTTGATTTGTGCTATTTAGTTTACAATGGTTTGAGGACTTTGTCGTCCTTCTTGCTAAATAACACGTAGGATTGCATTTATTTTGAAGGATGTTTCTACACTCACGAAAGCTAGTACGCATCATTTCATCAAGATTCACCGGTGGTATCCCAATTGTAACCATATGTACCTCGCCTCTGTAAATACGCTAGCAAAAAATGCTTACCTAATTTGGATTTTTTTATGTGGAAAAGGTATTCCACCTTTTTACACAGAAATGGTACATGTACGCATATTAGTATATGGGGATGGAAATAATTATTTGAAGAATCGCTTCATCGGCTTGACACTTTCGTTAACTTCATGATTGAATAAAAAAATGGCAGATTAGTTTTGTACCATTTGTACCTATATCATTCCACCAAATGGCTAAACGTTGTAAAAACCAGCATATAGCATATTTCTTCTGATTGCAGGGCCATGTAACATTTCATGCATATAATTAGCCAGACGGATCGTATAATATGCAAATTAAATCGCTTATCACCATTTCACTTTCACAATGACCAATGGCTGTATATTTGGAATGGTGACTTTGGGTGACGCACATGAAAAATATTATGTGATCGATCAGTATAATATGTAAGGTGACTGATTTAGAGACATACATACCTAATGGGTTATGAAGGGTCGTCTCTTTGTCTCCCAAGCACAATTTTATTTATGGTTCTCTCATCGCCATGTAGTTGTCACTTGTCCATTCATATCATCCATAATATGTTTATCTTGAAGCGTTTATATGCTTGTTAGACACCATGTATCATCCCTTCGGGTACTTTAAATAAGTACTACGGAGGAAAAATTAATATACTGCAGCTGTAATGATTTCCTCAATGGGTAGCCGCCTCCTGTGATATATTAGGAGATAATTTAAATAATAATTGGACACTTTTCCTAAATTTTTGCAAAACAGAAACTCGTAATATTTTTTAAATTCCTTATTTTTCAATACCATGAAGAGTCGTCTCTCCATACACAGTCAAGGTTAAAGGTTATGGCCTGATATGCATTACAAATTATTTTTATAACTTTTTTTTCTACTTTTGAGAGACTAAAAACTGAACAGAATGAAATTGATACATAAAATGTTGTGCATGATCTTGTCTTCACTTTTGTTTTATAATTGAAAGAAACTCGTGAGGCTTATTCATGACTATTTCATTTGCGAATGTGAGCAAGGCGGTATACATCATTTATGCTCAATGTTCCAACAACAGCACCTTAGGCTTCCCCTGTTGTACACTAAATTTGTTATCATACTCTAGTAGTTTGTAAAGCTGCAAAAGAGCAACACCTGTTGTTTTACGTAGTCTTCTTCTCTTTTTATTCAGGCAATAATATGTCGCTTTGTGACCTTTTCACTTTCTCAAACTCTCCTGTATCGTGTTATTATATCATTAAAGGAAATTTTGAGGGAGTGTCAAGAAAATGATAAAAAAAATATTACATGGACTGCAGGCCCAAATTTTGCCTATTTAGTCAAACTTTCCACATTTATATCTCCATATTGACGCTCGCAGCATTATTATTAAATATTAGCGGAAATTTGACAGGCTTGAAGTTTCCATGCGTTAATAATTTTTACTAAATATTAAATATTTCCTCTAAAAGGTCATTTTATTTAGTGAATTTGCGGAAAAATTTAATGTGCTATGTTAAGAACGTGCATGGAAACACAATAATTAGCTAGCTAGTCCCATTCAAAGCATAACGTTACCTAAAGACATATTTATTTGGGTTTGAGGAAAACATGACAGTTCAATGGTACGGCAACACCTTCCTCGTATCAAAGTGTGTAATTACTCTTTAAGCCAGAATAATGTCAGAAATGTGAAAAACCTATGCGTTTAAGTATTTGCTCGCCTCAATATTTTGTATTTACGTTTAAAGGTCAAAATTTGAAATGTCGTTGTACACAACTACCAAATGCTGTGGATTGACTAATTAATAATAATTAGCTTACGTGGCGGCGTGGCAAACATGGACATATTTCCTAGTGCTTAAGGTTAATTCATGCAGTTGAAATATACTATGGGTATATGTTCGAATTGCAACGGTAATAATATTGCTTTAATTATAATGCCTTTCGACGTTTACATCTAATCGTTGACCATGGAAATCGAAAGTGGTCAGTGGTAGTGACTGATCGAGTGAGAGAACACGACGACCAAACATGAAAAATAAAATGCACGCCTGATTCTTGTAAAGATTAGCGGAGGTTCCTTTATTCCTCCACATTCGAATGAAGACGCGTCAAACTATCCTTCATGAGAAACATTGGCTGTCATGCATATTTGCGCCCTAAAAGTATCCAAAGAAATGATTGTCATAATATGTATTGTCATTATTATTATTACTATATTAGCTACATATATATTGCAGTGATGAAGTACGTACATAGTAGTTGTATCATCGCCATTGGTGCTATGATACACCTTTTCATTCTGCACACTACTCGTTACATGGAAAATAAAGACACGAAGGAATCCTATAAAAAAATAAGAAAATTGGTAATGAAAATGTTATGAAAAGCATGACAATGCCAAAAGTTTTGTTGGCTATGTATATTCGCATAGAACACATGAAAATTAGACTGTGTCAATAAAGTACTCCGTAAACGGGATGAACATTGACATATATGTAAAGCTCGTAAAGTTCATGCTTAAGGTATATTATAGGATATGCCAAAAAAACACGGCATTGTTATTGCTAACAATGTTATCAATATTATAACAATTTTTTTGATAACATGCTACATTAAATGCATAAGGAATGGCATTGAAGTGCATATAATAATGTGACGCATTTTTCTGTGTTATTCATAAATTTTCTCGCTTATGTTATGACTGTATCCTTGACATCCTGCTAGCATTAACTGATCCTATTAACAAGCTTTAACAGAGCATGCCAACTGGTAAATTGAAAATGTTCATAATTTTCACCGTAGAAAACATGCCATTAGTCATATAACATGATTGACTATTCCCACACAGAGACAGTGTTTAGTTTAGACAGGATATTAGTAATGGAAAGCGAACTTCCATCAAGACATGGGGGCACTTGTGAATTTATTTTATTATTATTATTACCAACTGACGTTGAACAGCTTGCAAAAACAGTTATATCTGTGCACATTAATAGGGAGTAAACTATGGATGCTATGATGACAATACCTACATTGGACTCTGAAAGGAATGAAAAGAGATTTTGCATAAATTATACTCATGAGCAATCTTAATCTTGGCTATGAACATGATTGTAATAATAATAATAATAATACTTGTTTCATTCATTTATCATACAATGTAAAATTGTATAATTGCTTTTGCATTTGTCCACAAACAAGACGTCAGAGGCAGCTTAAGGAACTACTTGCCATTTACAGAATTTTTATTATATGCTGTCGTGCTAATATATTTTCACCTCCTACACTCACCTCTCCTCAATATCCTCTGTTCCTACTCTGCCCACAGCAATTTATTCTTCCAAGAATATTCGTCAGTGGTCAATAATAATGACTAGGACATGTACTATGTACGCTGCTGGTGAGGTTTGAGTTATTATGTGAGCACTGGTATGCTAATTCATTCTTGACAGCACAACAGCCCATAACAGCTATTTTTGGAATTTTGCGATTTCATTTTTTATACGAATGTGAAAGAAGGACCCAAAAAGATTATTATGATAATTGTAGAAGGAGCTGTCATTGAGGACCTTCACCATGAAAAGAAGAGCTTAAAGGAACACTATCATTAAAAAGATAAAGCCTTTCTTTTTTTATAATTCGAAGAGTCTGCACGCTTGTGTAGCACGCCTCATTTTTTTCTGCATGATTGTATGTATGTATGTAAGTCCACTGACTGACATAGAATACTTGTTTGGTGGTGTCATCTTTCACTTAATTAATAGTTTATAAACACTGCCATTATAAATAACTTTTTTTTTATTCGTTTACTATCCTTCACTGTTGTAGTTGAAGGCAGTATTAATTCGATAAATATAGAAGCGATGCAAGGAAAAGGAGAATTTTATGATGATGTTGTTCTCTCTCTCTGTCTCTCTCGTTCGTAGCCCACAACTACTATTGCCAATTTCGAAGAAAATTTCTTCAAAGTAATTTGTTTGCATGTTTGATGTCTGCCTGTAAGGAAATGTACGTGAGGATGGATGCATCTCGTCTAGCCATTAGCACAGAAATAGCCAATTTACTTGAAGTGACATTGATTTTTTCATCATCAATAGAATAATGAGCTGTGTCATCGTCTCTGTTGTCAATATCAGATATACTAAAAGTCGCATCAATTACTGAGTACATATGTATGTATGTATGTATTAAGACATTTGAAAGCACAAAGTGGTATGTGATGATGATGATGCCGATACATACGAGTTTCTAAAATGTAATTTTGCCATCACACGATAAGTACTTACTCTTGTATGTATATACGTTATCCTTTAACAACGAATTTCATTCTGAAATGAACATTTTGGTCATATTAATCACTATATCAGTTTCCATTAAGTAGCAACTTGAACGACAAAGAATTTAAAGATTTTTTGAACACAAAGTGGTCTAAAGTGATGTAAAGGAAGGCGAAATTTGGAAGCAATACCTCAAAATTCATTTAATTAAAAAATTATAATTTTAGAATGACACATTGTATAAAAAGGGGTTTCCAAAATGAGCAAAAATTTTGATATCCTTCTCGTCATTCATTTGCATAGCAGGTGCGTGTGCATGAAAAGCTTAAAATTGTGATGCGCAGCAAGGATTACAATTTTTAAATGTCCCCCAGTAGTGCTGCGTTATAGCCAAACATGTCTGCTTGCACTTGTCACAAATATACATGTTCCCAATAGTGCGTAATTGACCTAACGTATACTGCAGCATCAGATAGAAACAAGAACGAAGAATGAATTGTCCTCCTCCTCCATATACCATTTTCTTCTTGACAGTCTTTTCTCCTTCTCTCTCCCTCTCTCGACATTCAGCATTAATGCAATTGCATTTTGATGCGTAAAAGTCTACAAACTCTTATATACCTATGACGTATGGTGTGGCATATTGTAAAATGATAAGACAGAATGAGTATGAACGTAATAATAATAGTAGTAATAATAATATGGATTCTTCTTGAGCATGTTGAAGATGATGATTACGAATATTAGAATGATTAATGGAACCTGAAGCGGTTACAATGCAATCATGTGGGCACCCATAGCTATAAAACTCATAGTGTACGTGTTTAAGGCAGGCTTGTCTCCATCTCACATTTGCTTGCACAGCCTTCTTTCTTTACAACAACGAAAAGGTAAAGCAAAAGAGAATATTATATGGTAAAACGAGACACCTCAAACGATATATTATTTACTATGATGACAAAAACAAGTAATTTTCCTGAGCAAGCATGCACATTACACATTATGCATAATGTATGTAGATAAGCATAGTATGTATCTCTGTGGTGTACAGCGGTGACTTTTCTCACTCAATTTATAGTACCCACGTGAATTATAGTAGTAGAAAAGGGAACGATGATAATAATGTGATCTTTTTTTGTTTCCTCAAAAAAAAATCTCATGCGCATCAAAGAAATTCGAAAAGAGACCTGAAGGGCATCATTCCTCTAAAGGAATGCAACCATTATTATTACTCCTTCCCTAAGATAAAAACGCTATCATCATCATAATCGTAAATATTGTAATCCATGAAAGTTTTACACGCTTTGACAGTATAAAACATAATGTAGAATAATGTGCTGCATTATTATTATGCTTTTCTTGTAGTACCTACGTATTATTCAGTGTAGTTTACTTTACCAAAAAGAAACCCCTTTAAAGCACTCACCACCGTATCAATGAAAATTCGAGTATTCTGCATATTATATTTTTTCCCCCCGAAAGAATCATGCTGTCGAGGGTCGGGCAGTAGCCAAATCGTCATCATCATCATCATCATTATTACTCTTGTTATTATGC
>JAHZMZ010005302.1:0-11166 GCA_027743805.1 Lepidocyrtoides sp. E14
TTTTCTTCGGTTACTGCAAACCTACTGACAGCAAAAAAGCTTTTCGCATTTCCCATCTCTCTCTTTCTCTGTCATGCAAAGATATTTTTTAAATAGATTTTTATGTTAACTTTTCACTTTCCAAGACCCAATCCATTCATACTTGATCATCTGTCGGTCCACACTGCTAGTCATTGCTCTTGATTTAACTGGAATTTAATGTCCTTCGATGTTGAAAGCTGTACATTTCCGTTCATCATATATTGTTTCCGTTTTTTTTTCTTTTCTAGTCTTAACACCATACGTAGTCAATTTTAGTGTTGTAAAAAGTAAACGTAATAGTATTATTTAGTTCAACTTAATGTGCATATTTACAAGTGACAAGAGTGCTTGTGAATCAGTGAAAAAATTATGTAATTATCAACGACAAAATGTTAAGCTACAAACACAAACAGCAAGAACGTTCCCTCCATCAAGGTGTAAACAAATTTTGCAATGCTACACGTGCTGGTTCAATTTGGCACAGCTTTGTGGTGACACATGACAGGTTAATCAGATCAAGTCAGCACATTAATTGAACTACAGTATTAGCTATAAGCTCTCCGTTCTGCTTGGTGCCGTTGTTATCACCGTTCCATACTTGAAGACAAGAAGGAAGACTCCATGAAGAATTAAATATGCGGAAATACCTACTACAGTGATGCTTCCTATTTATTCCTGGAGGTTAGAGAAAATAATTTGACCATTTCATTTGCCTTTCCTTAGAAACAGTCATTACGCATTACCTTTTGTTATACAGGGTTGTGTTGTGACTCGAGTAGAAATGTTAGGCTTTTTATCTAAGTTAGCTTAACACATTTTTAAAGACAGTCAAATCAATTTTTTTGGTGTCATCTATTTAAAAATTAAAGTATACATCAGTCGTTTAAAGAGGTTGACAAGAGGGCGTCGACTATAATGCCAGCCGAGCCTTCAAAGTAAGTTTACATTCCATGATTTTTATTAATACTCAGATTAGATCTAACTAGAGTTCATTTATTTAACGAAGCGAGCTTTTTTCTATGAGTTATATTTATTATTATATTTTCATTCATTCTATCCACAACTCATGCACAGTAAACACTATGCTATCTAATAAATTTTTGTTCCTAGTCATTATGTTTTCATTCTAATACGGCTTTTACTCACTATTCGTTGATATGATAAAAGTATGCTCAAAATTTGGCCTGTTAAATAAATCTGAATAATAAATAAATGAAATAATCGGTGTAAAGACAAATTTGTAGCATTAGCCAATTCGGTTTGCCAAGAGTCTTTGCAAGAAAATTGCTGCTTACATTACATCAGACTGCATATAATATGCATGCAGCACTGAATCAAATAACACTTTTATAATACTTATACGTACGACGAGACGAACTTCATACTTTTACACACTTATCTGGCACTAGCATATTTTTTACTTGCTTCCTTTGCTAGTTAAACCATGGTAGATTGGGTTAAAAGAGTGACTCATTAGCTAATTTGTTTGCAATTTCTTTTTGTACATACTGAGCATGATGATGATGATGACGACGACTAAGATGACAGTAATATCAATATTAATAAGCGGAGTGAATATGATAATATGAAAGAGTATTGAGTATTGATGCCAAAGTTAATACCCAGACAATCCTCCATTTTATTCTTCAGCAACAACTACTCCAGATTTCTGGCTGGTAATAACTGAAGTTGCTTTTCTTTACAACTTCCTTCAACAACTTACAACGTATACGCCAGAAACAATATATACAATGCAAATGACATTAAATCTCACAGGGAAAAACATTAAGAAAAACGGTCCATCTGTCTACTTGTATTGCACGTTGCTGCACGGTAGAATATTAGTGTATTACATGATTCATGTAACATGAATATTGAGTGGCAAGCAGCAGTAAAAACACTGAAGTAGTTAAAAATTATGACAAGTCGTGCAGCGTGCAGACCAGACCACGAACCAGGATCTGGTTTTCGTTCTGTCGTAGCATTTGCTGTCTTCTTCATGGAAATGTTTGCGTAAGAGTATGGAGACTCTCCATTGGAGATGAAAGACAACGATACCCATACCCAGTGACATACACGATGAATGGAAAAGAGAAGAGCTAAAAAGCATGTAAATATCTTGAACTCCCCTTGAAACTTAAAATTGGATTTTTTTTTTCTTGCAGTCGTAGTTGAGCTGGGTTCACCCATGAAAAATGACGATGTTCATTTGAATATTTACAGCAATAACGATAATCATCCTAATTTAATATTACATAGCATTGCATGGGATGACGAATATGAAAGTAATAGCCAATTAGAGATGCGTTGTGATGTGATGATAGAGACGGATTTGTCTACTTTAACCGCATTGACGACATAGTACATTAAAAAACGTGAAAAATTGAATCTACACGGTTGGCAAAGTATGTATGTATGTAATGCATAGATCAGTTCACACATTTGTTTTTCTACGGGGAAAATAACTAGGTGCTGATTTACCTTTTAAGGTTACAATACCTATAACGATTATCATCCTGGCAATAGGAAAGGAAACATCAAGATATTTTATGTTGAATATAATTTTCGTCGATATTATTTAAAATGCGTCTTGTTCACCAAGTAAGTCTGGACAAGATATGGAACACTTAATCTTTTTTTCAAATTAGATTGTGTTGTTATTATTTTATGTTTAGCATACAGCTTTGCGAGCACCTTATGATAAGATGCGTAGCAGTAGCAAAATGTCTTGTTAATTGTGCGTTGGATTGCATGAAACACAATATACACGTGTCGTATCATGAGTATTGATACTAAAAGTTTACAAGCTCACGGACTGGACTTGAAAGTCTTCTTGTCTCGACAAAAAATTTTCTTTTTATGTATTCTCCTTAGAAGTAAAACGAATGAGTAAACAACTTACACAGGTTGTAAAAGAGCAAACGCAACGTGTGAAAAGTCGTTGTTATCGTTGCGTTAATATCATATCATGTAAGTATGTCTGGTATGGGTCTGGTTCATTCGTTCCTCTGGCTTTTTATACACCCAGAATATGAAACCAAAAAGGAATAAGCGACCCGATCACGATCTAGTCAACTTAGTTTTGTCTTGATTTTTCTTTCCTATAATATCGTTCATACTATTATGCAGTAGACAAGTTTTTCCATGCCAGGGTCGCGGTGGTCCCAGTCGCTATACTAATGCATGTGTGTTATATGGCCCGTTGTTGTGCATCATTCAACTCAACTCAATAAAGCCAAATAAAAGCCAGTGGCTAGTATAGCTTACTATTTCTCATTGTCGCATATATTATGCTGTGTGCGGTCTCCTGCATAGATTACATCGCGTCGCATGTGAAACCAATTTGTCAGTTGAACAAAACACTGCATATTTCTAATAAGCGGATGCAATTAGAACTTTACCCTTTCATTCGATGCTTAACTGGTTAAATTGGAGAAATTGTGGATTTGTAGTTTATGACTTATGATGATTTTAAAATAGTTGATAATTTGAATACATCTGAGTTTTTTTAGCTATGCCAAATCATCCCAATATGGAAAGAAGAGGGACAAAAAAGAGAGAAAAAAACGGCACATTTCAGAGTATACATATACATGCACATAGGTACTCAAGTTCAAATGGAAAGAAGCGTAGGCATTTTTTTCATTAGGCTTTAAAATTTTCAGAGTGCATATTGTTATATGGCTCCGTTCCTCCAGGTCTAGTATGCAGTTTGAATGCGACTTAAAACATTAGATCACTGCATGTCTGCATGGAGGAGGAGTGGAGAAAAGAAGAGAGAGATGTTTTCTAAATCTATTGCCAGAAGAGGAATTTCACACAAGCGAATATCTTTGTTTGCAAATGGAGTGGGCTGAATTGTAGTGGTGGTGATGGAATCAGCTAAAAATCCTTTTGCTCTCCCACATAATGATTGTTTGTGCACCAGTGGTGGTATCGGTAGTGATGGTAGATGACGGACCGATGATGCCATACAAATTTCATGATATAAGCAAAAAAAAACCTATTTGGCTTTATCTTCTTATCACATTTTTATATTATGCTGCTATCCTGTCTTATTTTTTAGGCCAGAAATCCGTCCATTCCAGGTAGTCACAATCTGTCAAGTGATAATATTATGTGTACTTGAAAAAGGCTGTAAGTAATACTTTATTAACGTTTTCCTTTGATTTCCCTCAGTTGTCATCCTTGCCATGCTCTCTGAACCTGCAATGTAGATATTATTATTATTATTTATATTGCATATATGTACTTATAAAAAAGTGTTGTGTTATGTTAATCATCAAAATGCTTTGAAGTAGTTAAGCAGTAAAGCAGCAACTGATAATAGTAGTAAGAAGAATGAGAGTGAATATTTGCGGTGTTGTTCCATTGAAAAATTCTCATCTGCTCATATTTTTTTTTTCCAGTTGAAACATACAACACAAGTGGTTCAGCATGAAAAAAGTGCGTCATGCATAGTTAAACATATTATTTATCTGCATATCATCACGATTTTCAATTTTAAAACTTTAATTACGTATGTGAATAATAATATTGCATGCTGGCACATCGTGGTGTAAAATTGGTGTATCTATGTATCTTAATCGTAATCTGGATCGCAGATAATGCACAGCAAATGTACAAACAAAGTGACAAGTGCGGCGCTGTAATGCGAGTTGAGTTGTTGTTAGAAGTGAGAACTGGGAGATAGGGGCAGGATAAAACAGTCAATTTTTGCTGCAAGACATGACATACCTATTTCAATGATTAATTGATTGTCCGTAGTAATTGCTATCGCGTATTTAAAGCCGGCATATACTGGTTTGTACTGTCGACTGTCTTTAATCATGATGAAAATCCCGAAAACTATGTTATTCCAATTTAATGTCTCATCTTGTTCCACATTGTTCTTTTCAGTAAACAGTAGATTGAACTCGTGCGTTGTGCCAGGTCTCTTTCGTACAAGCTAAAAAAAAATAAATAAAAATAACCAGAAAAATCAGCCAAACTGCATTTTCATTAGTACTACTGTAAAAGCTAAATCAAGCCGGTCTTTAGTGCAAAATATGTGAGTGCGTCTAGTATATCATTATCGTTTATTGCAGTAAATGTGTTGCGCCTGCGTTGTGTAACATTGCGCATACTTTTGAGTTTTACGCGGTTTACGTAAGTATATTCATTCATTCATTTGAAAGTAAAATTACCACAGCAGAAACGGTCAAAATCTTTGAGTGACTAGTAGCGGATGCTGTGTCCTTTATTGTGGTGGTGTAAATAATTTATTATTGCGTACATGCATAAATGCAAAAATGTGAAGTCAATCATTGTGCGGCTCAGTGTTTAAAGTGCCGACAACGGAAATCGTTCCATTGTATAAACACATGTACACTGCTATTGCTACGTACATACATAATTCATTTTTATGGCATCAGCAAAATTTAACAGCCAAACCTATTTATTGAAAATATAGAGTGGGTTTATCTTATGTCATTTTTGCGGTAGCTGCATAGATTAGATCCAATTTTTGCCAGTAGTGTGCAGTGAGCGGATGTCAGACATTTATTTGTTTGTATTACAATTTTCTATTGTTGTTGAGCGGTCTTCTTTGTGTGACAGCCAGGCATTCATCCAAGTTCCGAATTTGTACACGATATGAGAAATATGTTGTAGTTGACGATGAAATGTATTCGGCCTTAATACGCGGCGGAACCGTTTTTACACTTCTGTTTAATTTTTACATGAGCATGAGCATATTATGTTATTACAAAATCTCCGGGCATGCATGGCAGGAAGGTCGACACTTTTATTTAATCTGTTAGTTTTTCCATAGTTTGTGTAAACAATCACAGCAGTTATGACTTATGATGATGACCAATGACGAAGGTAACAGTAAGTATAATATCAGGGATATTTTATCACATGAATGGACTATGGAGGTGACGTACTTCCTGCCAGAGAATTTTGCGTGCAGTCTCGTTCCCAAAAATCCATTTACATATTACGGATTGAAATACGTGTACAGGAGAATAATAATAACTATAGTCGGTTGGCACTATGATACAATTTGAAATCCCAAGAACCATGAAATCTGGTTTTGCTAAAAGTTAAAAATGATGTCATCAGTTTTTCTTATTGCTTTTCAATATGAAATATGTTTGTTCCATTTCCGTTCACATTCCATACCTTCCTCTGCGTCCTCCAGATTTCATATTGCGTTCATACTACATACATCCTACATGATGCAAAATATTTTTCTGGCATGCTCTTCTACTACCAATAATTGAGTCAAAACTGTTTCTGTGCATATATTTCTTTCTTCAATCGGATTCACAATGATATACTACAGCTAATTCTAAAATTTACGATTACGGTAACTAAAAAAAAGTCTGCAAAAATATACATTGTTGGCATGCTTATGCAACCAAAATATTTATACTGCTGTGCTCCAACACTGCCTGCCAACCAAGTGCAAGTGGTGATGATAATGGTACCTCTACCTTTTATAAAGTCACCCACCTTGGTTATAAATTATGATTTTTTCCTCCTTCAAACAACATGATAATCGCTTTATCAAAACATAGTGGAGCATGCTTATACTGTAATTTAATCTATCAATAATATCCACTCTTCCGTTTTTCATCCGATGAATAGTTGAATTATATGTTTATCATGCCACGACCACTGCCATGCAATAGCGTTTGACGGTTAGACCAGCATGACGTTATTATGAAATCGCCGATCAAAATTAACCATAGAATGCTAGTACTGGACTGGGCGACTTTGCTTTGAAGCATGCTTTTTGTCTTTTTTTTTCGCCTCCTTCGTCACTAGCTAGTATATCTACCATCCATTTATCACCAAGAAATATTGTGAGGAAGCTTACGATATACTGCGTCAGTGACACGGCATGCCATGTCATTTCCCATGCATGCATAATGCCAATGATTTTATGCAATTTGTATTACGTCGAATTGTAACCTACTGCCGCCATCATCCCAACCATTATCTTTTTTATTATTATTATTTCACTACCCTGTCTAAAACAGAGTGGTTAGAGACAGCCCAAGGTACAACAGTTTATTTCAATCATTCTCATCATTTTGTATAAAACGTTCCAAAGAAGATGGTAGTGATGTATTGGCGGAAAGATAGGTAGTTAGGCGTTTTGCGGTTGCCAGTACCTGTGCATATAGCTATTTCATGGCTTATTTCCCATTTGCTATGTTGTGAACAATCAAGAACTTGATGCATAGCAGCATTGTTATCTTGGGGCCCTTGCTCTTAAACAAGAGAGGCTCACGCTCAGGGTTTCAAATTCGCCGACACTTAAGCGAAAAGTTCTCAGTGCTCAGCTATCATTCCTCTGAAAACATTGTCAGCTTTCTGTTCCTTTGTTGAAGCTCTCTTGCTTTTGATTTTGTTTGGGTGAAGTGTTTTCAAACAAGAAAGATTGACGGTTTTTTCGACAAGTTTCATTGTTTATTTCATTTGGCGTTAAGCTAAACAGACAAAAAAGCGTAAAATTGAATAGTGATACTGCTGTGTTTATCAGAAATAGACTTTTAAAGTCTATGACACTTTGTAGGACTCCATCAGCATTTGATTTGAAGGAAGCGCTACTGCTGAAAAGTGAAACCGATTCATAAAGTAAGTAAACAGTGATTGTACACTGTAGTGGTGAGACTTTTAGTAGTTATAGTGACACAATGGCTATGTGAAACCTTTTTGTGACTGCCACTCAAACAGTTTCCGTTTTTGTTCGGGGCTTTCTTTTTGGCATTTATTTTAATCTCATTTTTTCTTATCCGTAAACTTACTGTCTATTTTCTGTGTTGTAACCTTTTTTAATCTTAAAAGAAGGCAAAATGTTGGGACAAGGGCTACGTTTTGAAGAATTATCAGATTGTACTGATAACGGTAAGAAATATTTTTCTAAAAAGATATTTAGTAAATTTGAATTTCCCAATTCAGTTTACATCAATTACCCTTCTTCAGTTTCAATGTCGGCAATTCCAATGACTCTCATGGTTAAACTTGTTATGAGGTTTTTGGTTCGCATAATTTTGCTGTACGCCCGTTATACCCTATTGACATAACCAAGCCTAAGATTAAAGCAATCATTGCACTCTGACATGCAAAATTAGTGCATAATGTATATTAACACTGAGACATGCAACATTGCGTTGGTTTTTGCTTGCATGACAACGGCAATGGCAGTGAGGCTGTCTTGAGTTTCCTCGATTGATCAGTGTGTTATTAGGACTGCCTATACGTCTAATACGTCCAAAACTGTTCGAAAATTTGACCAAGATTATTTTAAAAATGTTTGTTTTGTTAATGTCTATTTTATTACAATAAATTATAGTATGCAAATAGGTGCAATGTTAATTTTGAATATTTGGTCTGTTAACCAGATCCAAATTCACAATATTGGAAAGTCTTTAAAACGGGAAATATTGCAAATAACTGTACGCAATGCGCATGCACACGCGATACCATGTAATTAGTTGTCGATTTTTCCTAGGCAATTTTCAACCGACCTTTCCAAATGTCAAATTTCGCGTGTTCACTACTAACCACAGCATAACTACGGCGTATGGCCGTGTAAGGTTAAATAATTCAGTCACATTAGTTGTGCTGATAGTGGTGCCAATTACTAATTTAATACCTATAATATTATGCTATTTGGTTTGGCATCACATGAACAAACTACTAAGCCAAGAAAAAAAAACAGCAAAAAAAAGGTTTTTTATTCTACATTCTTCGTTGGTTTTATTTGACTAGAGACAATCATGATGACGCTGATGGTGATCACTTTGTTCGTTTCGTCTTTCCTCGTTCTGTTCTTGGCCTAATTTTTAGAGCAAAACCTTTAGGAAGCATCAATATATATATATATACACACACACGGATAGATTTTTTTCTTTTACTTCGACTTCTTCATTATTATTATATTTTCTTCCTCACCTTTAGAAGAAGAAAAGTTCCTTGAAGATAAATGTCGTACTTGTTTGTGTGTATGTAAAGTCAGAATATTTATGCATGCATTAAGTGGCTATAAGGCAGTTGAAGAGTAATGAAGGTATCAACTTGACGTACGTCGCCGTTGTCTCTTTCCTCTTCTCATCATCATGCATCGCTCCGCACTCAATTACACAACCCAAGTAACCCTAGTAAATGATCATTTTTTTCTAATGCAATATTACTTAATGAATGAATGATTTTGTTTGTCATTACTGATTGTTTTTTACAAGAAAATGTATGAAAAAATAAAGATTGAATAAGTCGACAAGAAGGAGATGCAGAGAGTAGACAATGAAATTTATTCATGTTAAGTGTACTGTTACGTGTATTCAAAAGTCAATCAGCACCCAAAAGCAATATTTTGTTAGTTTGCAAAGGATATGGTTGCAATGCAGCCGCCTCATGTAAAATTGTTAGCTTATTGAAGTGGCGATGGTGTCGACAATGCCTTGGACAAAACGGCCTCATCTGTCCAACTTCTGTACATGTGTATGCAGGAAAGGAGAAGTAGTTGCAGATTCTACTTCAATCAATTGCAATTCTGTTGACTCTCCTATTATGAATATATATGTATGCATGTATTTTTGTACCTTATTACTCCTAAATTACTTTGTTCCTTTGAGTCTAGCGTGCTGCTCTTGTTTGTTGGTCTTCTAAAAGACGAAAAAAGCTTGACTCATGCAATGCAATGAAAATGCATGTAAAAACAGCACCAATGTTCACATCGCACTCTCTTTTCGCTTTTGTCTTTTGTCATCATGTCATCATCGTCATTCCTTTGTTTCCTTTTCAAATCTCGGCTAATTTATTGTTATGCAATGTGAGCTTGAGCTTTAAGTGTGTATTTTCGACTACTTTACTCCGTCTATATGTTTTTTTTTCTGTGAAGATAGGCTAGAAAAACATAGATTGAAATATAGAGCAAATATCCAAATGCAATTTCTGATGCGGTTTCTTACTACCGTTGTTGTAATGCCTGGTTTGGTCTTGGTATCTAGTCTAGTATGCATGTAAATACATACTATTAAGTAGGCACGCATAATACATGATTTCACTTTCGGAATACATAGGTAGCTGTCGTTATCATCAACTGAGCTGAAACGATTTGTTTAGTAAGTCTGTATTTAACATAATAGACAATAAGAAAACCCAAACCCAGCTCAAGTCTTCTCTTACATAACAGGGATTTCTCGACACGAGTTGTAAGATAATACCTTGTAAACAATTCTCAATAATAATGATATCCATCTCAAAAAGATACTTTCTCAATTTTGCTCTACTATCATCATCTTTGAATTATATTCTTGTTTCCTTCCTGTCACCGTAAATTCAATCCACGTATTTTCAAGATGACGACGATGACGGTTATAGTCAGTAATGCAATTTATGGCAGAGAAGTGGTAAAATTGACTAGATTTTGTGAAAAAAGTTGTGCATTTGGTTTTGTTCGTACAAAATAAAAAAAAAAAGACTAGACTTGCTTCCCGTACTATCTCTTCAATTTGCTGCACCGTTTTAAACATGCCGTTTATTAAAATCTGTCATTTTTTCTCATACAAATTTACATAAAATGTCTCACGTTTGTACCAAATGTCCGTCGTTAAATATTTCTCATGGTTTAGGTTGTCAATAATTATCTAAACTTTATTTAGCACACATGCCGTAACAATGTATAAGTAGGCAGGCTGACTATGCATACATCCATAATCTACATACTGGTATTTTATTTGAGAACATAATATTTTTGAGTGGTTACTAAACGGTGACTTTAGGGCGCCATTAAAGCCAAGTACGAATAGCGAGTTGATAACACAGTTTTATTTACTCGATGTTTGGATTGATATTTTGTGTACCGTGTGCTTGTAAAAAAAAATTTTTAATTGAAACAAAACGCTGGGATAAGAATGAGAAATTAGGAAAGAGGAGGAGAAACTAAAAGTGGAAACTGTATCACCACCACCACCACCGACTTTTTTGAAAGCGGATTGTCTGTTGCCGATGTCGAATTTCAGTAGCATGCTCATTTTTGCAATTGTGCACTTTATATCTCCTCTTCGTCCTGATCCTTTCTTGTTTCATGCAATGAAAATGTTAATATAGTAACTTGTAGTGTAAAAAACTAAATAGGTAATAATGGTA